>APFE031308847.1:69168-112100 GCA_000404065.3 Pinus taeda | reverse complement strand
GGACCCTAACATGCCCACCCCCTTAAGACTAGCCTTGTCCTCAAGGCTGAAGCTGCGGAAACTGCTGCAGAATAGTGGCTGGCTCCCAAGTTGCATCTTCTCGAGAGGTGTCTTTCCATTTGACTAGGACTTCCTTGATCATGCGGCTGCGCAGTTGCTTGACTCGTGTGTCGAGGACCTGTTCCAGTTGAAGCCAGATGGATCCTTCTTCGTCCAATTCCGGTAGACTCGTCTGAATTCTGCAATTATTCCCAATCACTTTCTTGAGGCATGAAACATGAAAAACTGGATGGATTTTTGCAGTAGGTGGCAGAGCCAACTTGTAGGCCACTTCTCCAATGCGTTGAAGTACTTGATATGGTCCGTAGAATTTGGGAGAGAGTTTCTGACATCCTTTGTCTTTGAGTGATGTTTGCTTATATGGTTGGAGCCGTAAAAGGACCTGATCCCCTTCTTGAAATTGGCGCTCTGAGCGATGCTGGTCTACCTGTTGCTTCATGCGGTTCTGAGCTTGGTGAAGATTCTCTTGAAGATGGGCGAGTATAGTTGCGCGGTGTTGTAGGAGTTGATCCACTGCTTGGACTTTTGAGCAGCCTTTGAGATATGAAGTAGGTGAAGGCGGGAGTTGACCATATACTGCTTCATATGGAGTCATTTTGGTGGTGGCATGATAGTTGGTGTTATACCACCATTCTGCCAGAGGTAGCCACTGTACCCAAAGGTGTTGTTTTTCTGAAGTAAAACACCTAAGGTAGGTTTCTAGACATTTGTTGACGACTTCAGTTTGACCATCTATTTGTGAATGGTAGGAAGTACTGAGTTTTAGTTGAGTGCCTTGTATTCTGAAGAGTTCCTGCCAAAGATTGCTCGTGAAGATCGGGTCACGGTCGGACACAATAGAAATGGGCATGCCATGCAATTTGAAGATCTGATCCATGAAAGTTTGAGCAACCAAAGTTGGTGTAAACGGGTGGGGAAGAGCGCAGAAATGAGCATACTTCAACAATCGGTCCAAAACCACCATGATGACTGACTTGTTCCCTGACTTTGGAATACCTGTGTAATGAAATCCATAGAAACTTCCATCCAAATTGATGCCGGAATGGGCAATGGTTGTAATGTGCCTGGTGTGTTGACTGTTTCCCCTTTGTGGCGTTGACAGACCTCGCATTCGGTTACGAAGGTAAGGATGTCCTTTTCATGCCTGTCCAGAAAAATGATCTTCTGGTGCGATCATACGTCTTCTGAAAGCCCGAATGTCCTGCAATGGGAGATGAGTGCATCTCTGCCAAAATGCGACTTTTGAAGGTGGATGTTGGTGATATTACGACTCTGTCCTTGTAGCGAATAATATCATCCTGCCACGTGTAGCCCTTGGTGGAATTTGGATCTGCCTGCAATTGAGAAATGAGTTGGGAGAGCCCTGGGTGTGAAAACCATTCTCTGCGAGCGTCTTCAATCCATTCGGGAATGGGGAGGGAAATAGCTAGCAGGGTACTTTCCTCCTCAAATTGGTGAGATAATGCGTCTGCTACACTATTGTCTTTCCCTTTCTTGTCAATGATATCATAATCATATCCCAGCATTTTGGCTAGCCATTTATTTTGTTGTGGGGAGGATGGGCGTTGCTCCAAAAAATATTTAAGATTGTGATGATTTTTGCGGATTTGGAAATGTCGCCCCAATAAATAAGGTCGCCAGGTGTCGACTGCATGTAAGATGGCCATCATTTCCTTCTCGTATGTAGATTGGCCCTGATTCGTCCCACTGAGTTGCTGGATTGTGAAGGCCAACGGTCGCCCTTCCTGCATTAAAACCGCGCCAATACCTGTCCCTGAAGCATCACATTCAATGACAAAACATTTGGTGAAGTCATGTAGTGCTAAAACTAGAGTGGAACACATGGCATTTTTTAGAGCTATAAAGGCCTGTTGTGCTTCCTCATTCCAGACGAATGAATTTTTCTTTAGGAGTTGGGTGAGGGGCTTCGCTATGCGACCATAGTTGTGGAAAAAATTACGATAATAGCCTGTGAGACCCAAAAATCCTCGCAAGCTCTTCAAGGTCTTAGGGTGAGGCAATTCCTGCATTGCTTGGATCTTTTTGGGGTCCACCTTGACACCCTCACGCCCCATAATGTGGCCCAAATACTCTACCTCTGCCCTGCCAAATGAAAACTTGGACATCTTGACAAATAATTTATGCTTGCGGAGCAGTTGCAAGAGTAGATCTACATGCTGCAGATGTGCACCCAAAGTGCAACTATAGATGAGGATGTCATCGAAGAAGACAAGGACAAATTTCCTGAGATATGGCTTGAGAATGTGGTTCATATAAGGCTCTGAAAAGTAGAGGGGGCATTACAAAGGACCAAATGGCATGACCAGGAATTCATAGTGGCCTTCATGAGTTTTGAAAGCAGTCTTGGGGATGTCGACTTCCTTCATGCGAATCTGGTGGTAGCCTGAGCAAAGATCCAGCTTCGTGAAAAGTTAAGCCCCATTGAGTTCATCCAGCAAACCATCAATCACCGGGATGGGAAATTTATATTTGACTGTCAACTTATTGAGGGCCCTGAATTCAGGACACATCCGCGACTCCCCATCTTTTTTTAGCACCATGAACACTGGGGATGAGTAAGGACTGATGTTGGGACGAATGACCCATGCTTCCAAAAGTTCCTTGATGATTTTTTCTATTTCGTTCTTTTGGGTGAATGGATATCTGTATGGGTGCACATTTGGGGGTTGGGCCCCTGGAACCAAGGTGATGCTATGATCATGTTCCACTCACGAGGGTGGAAGCCCTTTAGGCTTGTCAAATACCGGCAGATAGTTATTTAAAATCTGTTGCATCTCAGGATGAAGTGGCAACTGCTTGGTTTCGACTCCCTGGATGGCATTAAATTGAGCTACCACTCCATGATTGCCCTTTTTTAACAATTTTTCCATCCTATGCGAGCTTATGATAGAGGGGGCTCCCGCCTGGAGTCCTCGGAGGGTATGTGTGTGGTCGTTCTGCTTAAAACTCATATACAACTCCTGGAAATCCATTGTGATTGGCCCAAGAGTGCGGAGCCAGTCAGGGCCGAGGACAATGTCACAACCCCCCATGTGTATGGCAAACATGTGGGTTTTCAACTGATAATCCCCCATTTGAAGTTTGAAATTTTCACAATAGCCTTCACATTTCATTGTGCCTCCATCTACAATTTGAACTTGGAAGTTAGAAACTGCTCGGACAAAGCAATGCACTGTTTCTGCGACTTTTTGATGGATGAAACAATCAAGACTACTACTAGGCGATGTTTAATAAACCCTATGATTTTGAGTGTTTGAGGGGAAGAAATCCCTGCCAAGGCATGCAACGAAATAACGGGTTCGTCAGAGACATTGTCCTGTTGGTTGTCGTCCTCTAACGGCTCATGTTCCTCAAGTGGAGGATCTTCCTCTGTTGAGTTGTAGTCAGTGGCATCAATTTGAAAGAATTTGGGCTCCTTACATTTATGACCTGGGGAGTATTTTTCATCACAGTAGTAACATAGTCCTTGCTTCCTTCTTTCAGCCATTTCCGCAGGGGACACCTCTTGGACCTTAAGTGTTTGAGTCGTGTTCTGCGCCTGTGGGGGACGCCCTTTAGCGGGGAAATTTGGGCGACTGTATTGGGCTGCTAATGCACGTTCTACCTTACGAGCAACCTGGAAAGCCTCCATCCACGTGGGAGGGTGGTGAAGTAGAACTTGAGCTTTGATGGCTTCTTTAAGACCGCTGATAAAAAATTCCGTGTAGAACTCATCTGTGAGACCCTTAGTGCGGAAAGCTAAGCTTTCAAAAGCATTAATATATTCCTCCACTGTACTAGTCTGTCGGAGCTTAGTGAGACGACCCAAATAAGAGTCTTCTTGTTCAAAGCGATCTCGAAGAGCTTTGGTAAATTGGGTCCAAGTCCTAAAATATCCATTGCAACGCTGATGCCATTCCCACCATTGCCACCGTTCATTATCGAAGTACATGCTCCCCAACATAAGCTTAGTCGCATCATCTAGGATATGATTCAATTTGAAATACTGGTCCATTTGTGCTAGCCATGCAGACGTGTGAGAACCGTCAAATTTATGCATATCCAACTTAGGAGGTCATTGACTGGGTGGTGGATGGGTGTGCCAGATGTGAGGAGAGTGGCTAGATTCACCGTAAATGCCTTCATGGCCATTATACCCCTCCTCGTGAGCTTGCTCCTTGCCATTTGACATAAGATCCTCCTTTACTTTTCCCTGCAATATCTGTAGCTGGATACTTACTCCTCTAAGCTCTGTGTTCATTCTATCCAGATCTAGTCTGCTAAGCTGAGTTTGGATGTCGTTCACAGTTTCTTCTAGTTTTTCCATCCTTTCATTGGCCATCGCTTGAGCTCTAGTTGCTACCATACTCCAACCTTATGAAAAATTGGGACCGCCAAAATTTTTTTTCCCAATTAATTGAATGGTACCACCATGCTCAGCTCATCGTCCTGATTTTAATGGGATATATCACCAATAAGCGTCCCAAAAGATCTCAGATTCATTTTTTTTTTTTTACACTCCTAGTGGAGTTTTACTCCTTGATCAATACTGCAGTCGCCAAATCCTCAAAATGTCAATGCGGCCAAAAGTCCTGCGACAATTATACCCTAGTATAGGAATTCTTCTGGTCTGGTGGATCTGAGAGATCTGAATGACGGATCGGCTAGCGCTGGACGGCTGAACTGACTGCTTTGGCATATCTGATGAATCTAATAGATCAGAACTGGCTGATTGGGACCAATGTTTGCTACTGCTGCACTCCTTTGCTCAAGCGGGTCTGGAAGAGATGATGAGTAAAAAGGGAAACTAGGGTCTTGAGGAGTGTCAGGTGCTACAGATCGCAATATACATAAGGGTCTGGTAGTAGTACTTGGCCCAATGTTTCAGGGCTCTAACTAAGGAGGGTCGACAGTACCCTTAGCCGTACCACCCGACTACCCTATCGTACAGGCGAGTAATCTCTCCGAGTGCTGTTCTCGATGTACTGTAGCCGCAAGACGGTCGCTGGTTGATCTATGGCGAGTTTTTCAGCTATGGGGCTTCCTATATACCCAGAGGGTACGTGGAAGACAGTCCGTGTGCGGTTCTGTCTAATGCGTTACTACTCGAAGGGGTACCCACAGGGGTTACAAGGGAGTCCAACAGACGTGACCACCTCTTGTATTTCCTGCGTGCATGCCTCCCCAAATCCGCAGATTTATGCGCTCAACGACAGATCCGTGGTTTAAAGACGTCGGAACACGTCTCGAGCCAAAAAAAACTTTTCTACTAAATGGAGATCCCACCGGCCCTGGAAAGTGCTTTGATACCACTTGTTATGCTCTTAACCTGCAAATGATACCCAAATACAGAATATGCGAAGAAAAGAGACCCAGAATACAGAATAAGCGAAGAAAATATACCCAGAACACAGAATAGCAATGAATTTATTATTCAGAGAGTAATGTTCACTTGCCTCTTCGAGGGGGCAACCTCCAATAGAGCAGAGCTCGATTACAAAATAAGACACGATGCTCCTTGCAGGGAGTTTCTATCCCTTATATATGACTCCTACGTGCAATACCATGGGCCAATATCATGTATTATTAATACCATCTATCTAATACTACAGCCCATTTGCAGCTAACTGTGGTTCCGTTATTAATTATGGATTAACCACTTACAATTATTAATATGGGCTTTATTGAATCTTGAATATGACGTGGTCCCATTACATAGATAAGGGGGTTAGGGTGGGACCCTAACACCTACAACCTCTCCTTGTTAAAATATAGCCATAGTATGTCTCCCACCTTGAATGATTTCTCTGTTCTATGCTGATCATGCCCGGCCTTATACTTCACATGTGACTTTTGCAGTGTTTCTTGTACTTGTAGATGGGCTTTCCTAGTCTTCTCTATAATATTTTCAGCCCTTAAAGCATCTCTTGTAAGGTCTTCCTTCACTACTCCTTGTTGACCATATGTAATATCAAAAGGTGAAGGTGGAAAATATCCAAAACAAGTTTGAAATGGGGAATTTCCTGTAGAAGTGTGGACTTTTCATTTATAAGAATGTTGTATATATTCCATATTTTCATCCCATGTATTCAAATTCTTCTGGTTGTAACCCCTCATAAGTTGCACCAAAGTCCTATTGACTACTTCTATCTGCCCATCTGTATGTGGATGGAATGTCATATACCTCTTCAGCTTTGTGTCCATATTCTCCCACCATGTAGTCCAAAATGCACTAAGAAATCTTGTATCCCTATCTGAAATGATGCTCCTTGGTATCCCAAAGTGTACCTAGACCTATCCAAAGAACAATTTTTTGCTTCTTGTCTACTAATGGTCTTTTTACATGGCATCAGAACACACATCATATTGAACCTGTCAACTACCACGAACAGGTAGTCATGTCTCTTCTTAGTTATCGGTAAACCTCCCACAAACTCCATAGAAATTCTTTCCCAAGGATGAGTAGGTATAGGTAAGGGATGATATATGATTGATGGTACAACAAAGCATACATCGTCTTATGAACCTAGCTACTTTCTCTTGCATCTTGGGCCAATACACATACCTCTACAAGTTAACCACAGTCTTCCCTACACCAAAGTGCCCTGCAACCTTGGAGTTGTGAGTCTCTCTAATTAGCTGCAAATGATCACCTTTAGGAACACATAGCTTATCCAGCCTATAGAGTAACCCATCCTATATATGATAGGCAATGGTGATGCTGCCATCGTGTGCATGACTCTAACTCTGCAACTACTACTACACCTCCTTGAAGTCCTTGTCTTTTGAACATGCCTCTATGTATGCATCATGGGTGAATGGCTCCATGTGCATAAGAGCCCCCAAATTTGTAATTGTTTATGTGGGTGGCCTTGAAATCATATCGGCCAACTTGTTTGTCCTTTCCTTCTTATACTTAACCACCAAATGAAATTGTTGTAAAAACCCCATCCACTTGTTGTGCTTGGTCTGTTGTGGCTTATTCTGGGCCTACAAGTATGGTAACGGATGGTGATATATGTGGATTATTGTCTCCTTTCCCATCAGATAATGCTTCCACTTCTTCACATCTTGCACCATGGCATAGAGCTCCTTGTCATAGGTAGGGTAGTTAAGAACTACCCCATGAAATACTTCAGGATGGTAGAAAATGAGCCTTCCTCCTTGCATCAAGACAACTCACATTGCATATCCACTCGCATTTGTCTACACTTCAAAGGGTTGTTGCAAATTTGGTAATGCTAGAATTGGTGCTTCACCGATCTTCTTCTTTAACTCATCAAAAGACTTCTATTTCCCTTTTCCGCTATGGAAACCATTTCCACTTTATGTTATGGCATGGAGCGATGCTGCTACTGCTGAAAATGAGGCTATGAATTTCCTCAGGTACTGTGTTGATCCATTGAAGCTCTTAATCTCAGTAAAATTAGTAGGCAACGACCATCTCATGATGGCCTCCATCTTGGAAGGATATATCTTCAATACTCCTCCACCAATCACATATCCTGAATATAGTAAGGACTGCTGTGCAAACTTGCACTTCTTGAGATTTGCTAGTAGTTGGTTCCTCTTCAACGTCTCTAGCATTTGCGTCAAATGTGAAATATTCTCCTGCTAGGTAGAACTATATACCAATATATCATCCGAATAGAAAATAAAAAATGAATCTATAAAAGGGTGCAATGCATCATTTATTAATCTCATAAATGTAGTTGGTGCATTACATAGGCCAAAAGGAATAACTAACCACTCATACAAACCTTGAATGGTTTTTAAGGGGGTCTTCCATGTATCTTATTCTTTGACTCGAACCTAGTGATATACAGACTTCAAGTCTAGCTTGGTGAAATAATTTGCTTGCTGTAATTGATCTAGCATGTCGTCTATCATAGGTAGGGGGTATCTATTGATGAGTGTGATTTTATTCAATGCCCTGTAATCTATACACATCTGCAAAGTCCCATCCTTCTTTGGCACAATAATGATGGGTGAACCACATGGTGATGTACTTGGTCAAATGGAAACCTGTTTGAGCAGCTGCTACAACTGTATCTTCACCTCACTTGCTTCTATAACAAACTACTTATACATCCCAATATTTGGCAATGGGTAGTCTGGCAATAGCTGGATCTTGTGCTCCACTTCTCTCTTAGGGCTTAACCCTATAGGCTGTTACAACACGTCCTTGTATTCTTGTAACAACTCCTCCATTTTTTGTTTCTGTTTCTTAGTACACCCCTCTAGGGACCTCTTATTGACTCCTCTATAGACTAAATTTCTCTTAAAAACATTAAAACATGCTTCCTGTCGGAATTGATTAATTTTTTGTCTTGGTTGGCACTCACCAATGAAATTTTTGACTTGCCTTTGTGCGCATTGATGATGAATGATTCTCCATCCTTGATGAGTTGGTACTGGTTATCTCTCCTCATGAATATTGGATCAGGCATGTACATGTATGGACTCCCAAACAAAAATCCACATACATCAAGGGGAACCACATCCAGATCTACTTCATCAATAAATTCAGCACTGATAGCAAATATAATTTTACATTGTTTTGTTACCTTTAGCTTTGCATCCTTATGTACTGATCCTAGTGGATATGGGTTTGGCTGATCACAAACTTCTAGCCCCAACTTCTTGACCAGATCTACTGCAATGAGATTTTCCTGTGATCCTGAGTCAAACAAAGCATTAATCTTCGTCTTCTTGACATGTATCTTTACATGGAATATTTTGGTCATTTCTTTTTCTTCTATTTGCTGAAGGCTACTTAGGTTCCCTCCTTCTACACTGATGTATAGATGATCTTCTCATCCACGTCCGAGTTTCTTTCAACATGTTTGCTCGAATCAATGTCCATGAGATTCTTCTTCTTAATATGTTTCTTCTTGTTCTTTGGCTTTACCTCTAGATGCAACTTCCATCACTTCTCCTCTGTATGGCCATCAATGTTGCTATGGCTGCAATGGTTGCAGTGGTTGCTAGGATCTTTGCACTGGTGTGTTGTGGCTGCCATCATTTTATCTTTTCCTCCTTTTTTCTTCTTCTTCCCCTCCTTAGAAGCATATTGTTTCTCCTTTTGATTCAATCCACTTGATTGCACTCTTTTTAGGCCTATGTTCTCTAGGTATTATGCCTATACGCAAGCTTCATCCACCATTTTGGTCTTGAACAAAATCACTTTCTCACGGAAATGGCGGTGCATACGCCCAGATACTTGAGGAGTACATCTAGGTTCTTTGGAGAGATACCCAACATTATGGCCATCTTTCTGAATTTTGTGGTGTACTCCTGCAAGCTTTGGCCCGGATTTTGCCTGAAGTAATACCACTGGTGAGCCCTGAATTGGGTAACTTATTGGGCTCATTTTTCCTAATTGTCCTTGTTCAATCCTTGTTCAATCCTCCATTTTTCATAGATTATGCATTTTTTTAGTATGTTTATGTCATTTGAACAAATAAGGGTGGTCACTCTACCTAGGAGGCTAATACGTGGTTATTTCAGGTTTTTTGGAAAAATGTTGGAGCAAAACCGAACAATCATGGGCTAGGTGACAGCGAAGCTTGAGGTGAGGATTTGTAGGGGGGTTGTATCTAACATTAAATGGCCCTTCCTCTAGATCTCCACCCTCAACTCCGAGCTCACAGGCCACCAAAATAGATCCTAAAGGCAGCCAAGCAGATTTGGGAAAAGGGACAGTCTACTAGTAGTTGGGACAACCGAGTCCCTTGAATTTAGGAGGCCTACTAGGCCCCTCGTGATGTATAAATAAGAAGGCCTCAGCCTTCGTAGTTTACTGTTGAAACTATTGCATTTTTTTCACTATAGTGCTGTCACTTTGAGCTCATTTTCTTGTAGCCATTGTGGCATAACTTTCGGTTGATGACTATTTCTTGATAATGACAAGCAGTCCTATTTTGTATAGGAGCCGTAGATCTTAGGGTTGGGCCCAACCTGAGAGATAAGGCCTCGTTTATGTATTGTTATTTCTCCTTTATGCATTTGCAAAATTATTTCTATTAGGCAGATTAAATTGTGTTGATTAACTAGGTCACTGTTGATGGTTAGAAAGGCTTCTGATGTTTAGATTAAGTTTGTAGGATATCAACAAGGAAAAAGCTCCAGAAAAAGGCCAACGAGCACTTTTGGTTTCACCTCTCCCCCATAAGATCAGGGGCTGGGATCAAAGTAACCTTGTTGTCCCAAACAAACACACTATTTTTGCTTTGCCATGCAATCACTAGTGTACGATTTTCGTTTGCAGAATTTGGTCACGTGTTCAGATCTTTGAATGTTTCGTTACATAGTTAATATACATGGTTTCCTTGCAAATAAAGCTCTGTTCATTCACTTCACTGTTAGCTAGATCAGATTAGGTTGGTATAACTAGGTCTTTGATTACTTGCAAGTCTTTATTGGTTCAGTTGGAAATATACATTACAAAGCACTTCTACCACTTCTTCATCCACCCAAACTTCATCAGAACCATCTGCTCCATCTCCTAACTGGGTTTCTTGCCTCACACTTGTCATCTTGCCCACATAACCCTACCTTTTTGTGCAACCATTGTTTCAGCCTTCTTTGAGCAAATTCAGCCATCTACACCTTCTCCCAACTCCATCCACCAGTCCCTAGACCACTTCAAAACCCCTATCCTACCTCCATACCCATCCACTCATCTTTCCTCACTCATCCATCCTCCAAAATCCCATTTCTGAACATCCTGTAGAAATTTCTGAACATCCTGTAGAAATTCTTGAACATCCTGTAGAACCCTTGCAGACTTCCTGTAGAAGCTCACAAATGAGTTTTCTTGATAGCCAAACTCTGTGAAACTCTCTGGAAGCGTGTTAGGGACCCCTTAGGCCCTCTTTGAACCTTCCTGACCTCTTTCAAGCATTTCTCCTCGCCGATCCACCTCTGCACAGTCAAGAGCAGTGAAAGCCTATGCATGATAATTCTGACAACTTATTCAAAAATACAAAAATATGTTTTTTTTCAGATAGAGGTAGTCTAGACACATGTATTTTACCTTCCTAGAAGTAATGGCATCTCTTTCAGTAGCTTGCATTCTCTTCTTTGCATCAGTAGGACTAGCTGGTAGAATTAGGGTTTGCGCTTTCTTTCAGTTTTTCAGTTTCTTTTTGCAAGCAGATTAGGTTCCTTCGAGTTAGCTTCCATCCATCAGTTAACAAGCTTCTTCACAAAGCTCATAGGAGTTGGCTTGAGCCCCTAGCGGACTTGTGCCAGCTGACCAAGTGACAGCTGCGGCAAGAGCTAGTACTTGTGCATACAACACCGTCACTTCCAAGTTTGTTACAAACTACCGAGTTGATAAAATTAAAGAAGGGAGTCCCATTTCCATTCCACATTTTCGTTTCAGCAAGATAGTTAGTTGCAGTTCAATCTATTTTAGTTTTGCAGGTACCAGCAGAAAAAACAAAAGCAACCAAAAATCTTTCCATTTCATGCCTCGTAGGAATAGGGATAAAACCAGAAAATTCTTACCCAACACCCCCACCACATCACTGAGTCAACCTTCTCTCTTCTTTGGTAACAGTGAGCTAGAAGAACCTATAGGTGAACCTCCTGAGATATACGAAGATCCTATAACAGAAGAAGAGTTAGAGAACGTTCCATCTGAAGCCATGGCTAAAAATTGAAACGGTAGAAGAGAAGATGAGAGAATAGAAGGTGCCTTTCCCATCCGAGAGACCAATGGGGACATGAAAATGAAAAACATAAGTCCCTAAGCTTTACCTCACTTCCATGGCTTGACTACTGAAGACCCTAATACCTTCTTGTTTGAGTTTGTTGTCCTTTGTCAAACTTATGACTATGCTGAGGATGAGCAAAATTTGAAACTCTTTCCCTCTACCCTCAAGGATGCAGCATTACGCTGGTTCATGGGGTTACTTGGAAATAGTATCACCACTTGGTCTCATATGCAACAAGCTTTCAACACCAAATACCGAGACTACTATAGGTCCAAGGAAACCAAGGGAGAAATATTTCGGGTGACCATGGGAAGCGATGAGTCTTTAGAAGATTATGAGGAAAGGTTCCAACTTAGTTATAAATGGGCCAGGTGCACACTTGACCCAAAATTTATGAATCTGGTTCTGCTCCGAGGAGTTCCTGAAGACCTTCTAGACACCCTTCACATGTTGGCTGGAGGGGACATCTACCAACTACCTTATGAGGACATAAAGACCATGTTTAGAAACCATTCTAGGGAAACCCGAAAGAGAGGTAGGGGGAATCCACTTTCATCTAGTACCACCTTCTCCAAGCATGAGTTTACTAATCAGATGGAAGACCTCAAAAGTGAGATGAGACAGACTATTGCCATGCAACTTGATACCTTCCAAATTCATCAAAAGAAAGAGGAAGTTGAGAGGGCTTTGGCCGTTTTTTGTCCCAGATACACGAGGAAGCACCCTAAGAAAGAGTGTCCATTACACTCAGTAGAGATATGTTTCGTTTGTGAGGAAGACCACCCCACCAACCAATTCCCTACCTTGCCTGTATTTAAAGCCATGTACCTAGGGACTGAGGCGGCTAGTGAACCTCTCTACATCCTCAATCAAAGGAGGCCACATGGACCCAGACCTTGCTAGCAGGGGATGCAAGGGACATCCCAAGCTTATTATAACCCCAACCAATCCGCTCATATACCTTCTTGGGGCCCCCCTGCTCATCCTTCCTGGTCCACACCTCCTCCGTGGTCTTATCCATCTCCATACCATACTCAACCTACTTCTCATTAATTTCACTCACATGCCTAGCCACAACCTCAGTGGAATGCACCTCAATCAGGGTGGAGACCTTAATACAACCCTCCTCCCGCCATTTTGCCTCCACCACCAGCTCAACCATAACCATTACCTCTTGCTCCTCCAAGACAACCCCAGATGCCTGCTCAACCGAACCCAAACCCCAACAACAGACAGGCCCAGCAGGTATATACTGGGGAGCCAACATGCCCTACCTATGCTGTGGAGATCCAGGAGATCAACCTGCTATCTGGGAAGGTCCTTCTGGAGCACCAACCTCCTCCCCTAGAGGAGGAGGAAGAGAAACAGGAAAGTGAACCCAAAGCCATTCCACCCTTTCCTGAGCGACTAACAGTAACCACGCAATCCAACCCAGAGGAGACTGAGCTTCTGGGAGAACTCAAGCAGTTGTGTGTTAAAATACCAATTATCCAGGCCATAAAAGATGTACCGATATACAACAAATTGATTAAGGAGAATTTTTTCAGGCACCCAGGTAGGCGAAAGAGAGATGCCTCAACTATCAATGTCATAGGACAACTGCTCGATCTTATGTTGGGGCAAGTAATTTGTCCAAAGTATTTGGAACCTGGGAGTCCTGTAGTTGATGTTCATATCAATGGCATCATCATCCCCCACACCTTGATTGATCTAGGGGCTACCATTAATGTGATGACCAGGGACACCATGCTTAAACTCAACCTTCAGAGTTCCTTAAGGAAGACCTCGACAGTACTGCAGTTGGCAGACCGCTCCACCGTGACTCTCGAAGGGGTTGTGGAAGATGTCCTGGTCTCTGTTGACTCTTGGGAGTACCCTGCGGACTTCTTGGTCCTTCAGCCAAAGGAAAAACTCACTAGATATCCCCTGATTTTGGGAAGGCCTTGCTAGCTACTGTGGATCCTTACATCAGCTGTCGAGCAGGAAGCATGACCATCAAGAATGGGCCTATGTCGAAATAGATGGTCTTATACCCTCCTGCCCAACCTCTGCTATAACATGACTTACCCCTCTGGTTGGAAGAAGGAGATGAGGATTAGGTCTACTCTGCAACATTGTGCATAGTGGAGGTCACCAGGGGAGGTCCTCAAACCGAGGATGATTTGATTGAGAACTTAATCCAAAATCCTCCTCCCGGTGCACTGTCCTTAGAAGAGTTGGTGGAAGATACCCAAGCCAGTGCTTTAGTAGACCTTTGTGTGACTGATCCGACCTCTCCCAGAGTTAAGAATGTGGAGTTTGGCCTTGAAAGAACTTTAAAGACCATCTCCTCTCTCTCTCCCTCTCAGGAAAAAGAGCTATGTAGCCTTTTGAACTGCCATTTGGAGGCTTTTGCCTGGAGCTATAAGAAAATGAAAGGAATCCATCCTTCGGTCTGTACCCATCATATTTACATTAAAGAGGACTGTAAACCAGTTAGGTAGCCTTAGAGGAGAATGAATCTGGCCCTTAAGGACATCGTTAAAGAGGAATTGCAAAAATTGTTGGATGCAGGATTCATCTACCCGATCTCGGGCAGCGAATGGGTTTCCCCTCTGGTGTTGGTACCCAAGAAAAATGGCAAGTGGAGAATCTGTGTAGATTACAGAGAACTGAACAAAGCCACCAAGAAAGACCACTTCCCTTTTCCTTTCATAGATCAAGTGTTGGATGGACTGGTAGGAAAGAAGTTCTTCTCTTTCCTAGATGGGTTCAACAGGTATAATCAAATCCAAATCAGCCTGGAGGACCAAGATAAGACCACCTTCACTTGTCCACGGGGTACTTTTTCCTACCGAGTCCTTCCCTTGGGCTATGCAATGCTCCTGCCACTTTCTAGAGAGCTTTATTGAGCATCGTTTCTGAACTGGTTCATGATTCGGCGGAAATCTATATGGATGACTTTACTCCTTATGGGTCTAACTTCGAAGAAGCCTTGTCCAACCTAGGAAAAGTTTTAAACAAGTGCATTGAGATGAACCTGTCCCTCAATCCTGAAAAATGTGAATTCCTGATGACTGAAGGGACCGTTTTAGGTCATACTATTTCTCGTCAAGGATTACAAGTGGATCCTAACAAAATTGCTATCATCAAAAAGGTTGCACCTCCTCAGAAGGTAAGAGATGTTCAGACTTTCCTAGGCTTAGTGGGATATTATAGAAGACTCATTAAAGATTTCAGTAAGCTAGCCTTGCCATTGTTTGGCCTCTTAGGAAAAGATGTTGAGTTTAAGTGGATTGACTATTGTCAAGGGGTTCTGAATGAGTTGAAAGATAAGTTAGTGTCCGCCCCGATCTTGAGAGGCCCAAACTGGGCCCTACCTTTCCACATCCACACTAATTCCTCGAATAAAGCCATATGGGCAGTGTTAGGACAAGTTGAGGAGAAACTTCCATATGCCATATACTTTGTCAGCAAAAACCTGTCCAAGGCATAAATGAACTATACTGTAACCGAGAAAGAGTTCCTGGCCATAGTCCATTCCCTAAACAAGTTCCGACACTACATCACTGGTTATCAAACATTTGTACATATTGATCATGCTGCGATTAGATTTTTAATGAATAAGCCTGATGTAAATGCTTGTATCATTAGATGGTTACTTTTTTTGCAGCAGTTTGATTTGACTATCGTTGACAAACTGGTAAAGAAAATGTTGTTGCTGACTTCTTGTCTAGATTGGATTTACCTGTGGTGAAGAAGGAATAGTGGATGACCAGATGCCAGATGAACATCTGTTTTCTATTTTAGTACTCTCTCCATGGTTTATTGATATATTGAACTACTTGGTCTCAGCACAGTTCCCTTCGCATCTATCCTCAAGGGAGAAGAGTAGAATCGTGAGGAAGAGTGCCCCATTCACTTGGATCAGGGGCAACCTGTTCAAACATGGCTCGGATCAGATCTTGAGGCGTTGTGTTAGGGAGGAGGAAGTATTTGACATTCTCCTAACTTGTCATGATGGACCCTGTGGAGGCCACTCTGCAGCGAAGAGAACTTCCTTCAAAATTCTACAAGTAGGCTACTATTGGCCCACTCTTCATCAAGATGTCAGAAGATACATCATCCAGTGTGACCAATGCCAGAGGATGGGGAAACCGACTCCAAGGGATGAAATGCCTCTCCAACCTCAAGTGACTCTCAAGCCATTTGAGAAGTGGGGCATGGATTTTGTGGGTCCTATCAACCCTCCTTCAAGGCAAAGGTCTTACATCATTGTGTGCACTGACTACTTGAAAAAGTGGGCATAAACAAAGGCAATCAAAGTAGCGACAGAAGAAAAGGTGGCTAAGTTTTTAAGAGAAAACATCTTCTACAAATTTGGCTACCCAAGAGAGTTAGTCACCGATCAAGGAAGCGAGTTCACCTCCAACTTAATTGAAGACTTGCTCGCTCATCGCAAGATCAAGCATAGGACTTCCACCCCATATCATCCTCAAGCAAATGGGCAGGTGGAAGTCACTAATAGAGCATTAGAAGGGATTTTGACTAAGGTGGTGAGCAGCAGCAGAAAGGATTGGGAAAATCGCCTGGTTGAGGCCACTTGGGCCTACAACACCACTTGGAAGACCACAACTAGTTTCACACCTTATGAACTAGTCTACGAGAAGAGAGCTCTGCTGTCAATAGAGTTTAAGTATAACACATTGAAGATGGAAACTCAGCTGGACCTAGATCTCAGCCATGCTCAACGTGAAAGGTTATTACAGCTGAATGGGTTAGATGAACATAGAATGTAGGTCCTCCTGCACTCAGAAGTGACTTTAGAAGAAGATATGGCATGACCAACACCTTAATGAAAATCAATTCCAGTCAGGAGATTGGGCACTGTTGTATGACTCTAGACACAAGGATTTCAAAGGGAAGTTGAGGACAAGATGGCTAGGACCATATATAGTGGAGAAATGCAATGACAATGGTTCAGTCCTGATCAGGACCATTGATGAAGAAGCCATCCCCATGCTCGTCAATGGGCATCGACTGAAGATCTACAGGAAACCCCTTTCAAGGCAGGAGTTCATTGAAACTGTGGAAAAATAAGTGCTGGTAATAGAGAAGGGTTCTGCCTCTGTTCTAGCCACACCTTTATAATAATAAAAAAAAGGGAATAAAAAGATCCCTGGGAAAAAACCTCTTTGAGGCACCCAGGGCAGGTAGTAAGGGTGAAAACCTCTCTAAGGCACCCAAGGTAGATAGTAGGGGTGAAAACCTAATGGAGGCGCCCCTGCTGTCTCTCTCAAAAAAAAAAAGGAAAAAAGAAAGAAAAAAAGAAAAAGAAGCAAGTTTAATCTCTGAAGAATTATTGCAGGTTGCAGGAATACAATGCAGAAAGGAGGCCTCCCAAAACAAGGACAGGGGTCCATACCAAGTTACTAGGCATCCTCACATACCCTCCCTCCATGGACACTCATTTTTTTCAAGATCTGGACACAATCTGGTTGAGGTTCAACCTTCTACAGGAAGTTTCAAGACTTTCTACAAGAAGTTCTGCATTTCTACAGGAAACATCCTGTAGAGCCTTTGGGTAGGCTAGAATCGATTCTAGAGAGGGATTTGAAACTTGAAATTTGTTGATGGGGCATGCAACCACTCTTTTCTTCCATACTCCACTTGTTTCATCTCCTTCCACCGTCATTGCAACAATCTGGTTAGGTATTCCTGCACAGTCATACAAGAGTTTTGTTTCCTCAGATTAATTTTTTTTTCCAAGTGACAAATCAAGCATGCAGAGGCTCGCACACTTTACCTGTCAAGGCTCCATTAGGACCCTTCATCCATGAACACAATCCTGCTCATTTCAGCATGCATCCCAGGAGGAGAAGCAGCTACAGGATGTCCTACAGGAATCCTGTAGCAGTTGATCTGGCTGGAGCACATACTATGGAGATACCAACAGCTCAAATCAAATGAAGCCGGCACATGCAGCATTTACCACCAGAGGGTCAGGCCCTAAATTCTTGCATCCAGCATCAGCCAATGAAAAAGGAGCTCTAGCGCCCATGCACGAAGCAGCAGTAAGCAAATCCAACATTCCACGTCTCGAAGCCTGCAGGAACACGTCCACGGCCACACAGGTAAGTGTCTAACCTTTTTCGTCGAATTGCATGAACTATACTCTAAAATTTGCATGACTGTGAAATGTGTGGATTGAACAAGTTCGGTGGCTAGTCAACTAGCCACCCACAGCCAGTCGGATGGCCTCGTGGGATCCAAATGAGCCCGGTTATGCCAAAGAGACGGGCAGTTGACACGTGGGAAGTGTCCTGTCGGGGAGAATCAATAGTGTGACAGAAATGGCGACGGTTAATGGCAGAAGAAAGGATTTGGCGGTCAGAGACACGCCAAAGAATGATGGCTGTGACGTTGGCTAACGGATCGACCTGGACAACTCACCCCCACGCCATGAATTGTGCAGTAATTCAAATTGCTCAGTCGAATAACTCATGGTGAACCGCTGTCATTCGCACTTGCAACCGTTTTTTCAGCAGAGTACGTGTTATCCTCCTCTGTAGTTTGTTAGCCCGAGCTTCTCGGCCCATTCCAATGTCCTTCCACATCTCAGACTTGTCCAGAAGCATCGTGACATCCTCCAGAAGTCGTAAAAGCTTTCTACAGGAAGGAGCGCTACAGGAAACCTGGCATAACAAAGAAACTTGGACTATCTACGTCGAGGTTGGCAATTTGAAGAGAGGTAGGCCCGAACACACCATTCCCATGCATGATATTTCAAAAGGTGGTGAATTCAACGTGCTGGAGTAGGAAAATTAAAAGCAAGTCTATGTGTGAATCCAAAATAGCAGTTTACTTGTGGTTGCATGAATTTCTTCGTTGGTTTGCATCCAAGATTTTCTCCACGGGTCCTGAAGAAAATTCCTCCTGTAGAGAAGTTGAAACACTGTTAAGGCTAACTGGTGGGAGAAAAAATGTGAATTTTACATGATTATGTGTATTCTGGGGGGTGCAAATTTATCTCCGCACTTTGTTTACGGAAACCAGAGTCGTCCTTCTGTACACGGGCAGTCGAGTTTTAAAACCAGGGAATTGATACAAAGTGACCCGAGGGATACTGTTTTCAATGTTCTGAGGAGGAAACATGCATAGAATTCCCATTCTGCTCAAATCACAAGCCAAAACAGATCTTTTTTCACCATGCCGGGAGGGTTCATCAGAAAGGAACCCTCGGATTCCAAGAAACTACAAGAAACTCCTTAGGTGGTAGACCTATTTTCCCGTGCAAACTGGATGACCTTCTGTGACAAAATTCAAGGTCACGACGATGAAATAACAGAGGAATTCCTAAGGTCCCTGAAGCCTAAATAAAAGACACTACCCACTGTAAACTTTAGAGGTTTGACCCTAAAGCTCACCCCACAACTCATTAACAGAGTCACTGACCTACCAATGGGGATCCCCTTGGAATAAGAGGAGAGGAAATTGGGCCAAAAGGCTAAAAAGGAATTCTTCTTACCAGAGGAACAATTTTGAGGATAAGAATGGGGTCTAGAGAACCAGCCTACAGCCATTTTAGAGCAAAGTCAGCCTTCAGATTATGAAATATATTACCTGTGAGGGGTGGTTCAGTATTGTATATGGTTATCACTTCCATTTGCTAACTGAACTCAGGCACAAAATGAATTTACCCACAGAACAAAAGTTGAGCATCCCCTACTTCCTCCTGCAATCCTTGATTGAGTGTGCCACAAAACTGAAGGAAGGGACACCAGACTAGCTGGCCCATCATGGGCTTATCAAGCTTCTAGTAGAAGATGCACTCCATACCTATACTGTCACTCTCTCCTGGGAGATTTTTCGCAATATGTCTAAGGATGATGATATCCAAATTTTGGCTGAGGAACTCACTTCCTCCAGCAGTGAGGAGAAGGAGAACATTGAGGCAAAAAAGAAATCCAAGGGTCGGGAAACCCCGGACATACCACCAAAGCAAGGACAAAAAGAGAAACGAGAGAAAGGCCAAGCTGATGAGGCCAAAACTGTGGGTGGAAAAATGACATAAACACTGAGGGAGAAGAGATTGCAGAGCAGGGCAGAAAGGACTGAAAAAGTCCAAGCAAGTGAAGGCACACCTAAGGTAGCCACAACCAAACTAAAGGAGAAGGAACCTCCAACCAAGCAGGCCAAAATAGTGCCAACTGGTTCTACAGGAAGCCAAAAGGCCATCTCTACAGGAAGTCCAAAAACTGCTTCTACAGGAAGCCATAAAACAATCAGCATAGGAATTTCTACAGGAAGTCTGGAAAAAGGGCAAGGGAAGGAAGAATCTCCTGAGATTCTAGCTAGGGAGGCATCTGCTGTGCTGGCCGCCCTCAGCACATCTCCAAAGCAAAAAGAAAAGAAGAAGAGGGAGCCTTCCATGTATTTTAAGGTGAGAAGAATCACGAGGATTAAAACTGGCAGACCAAAGGAGAAACAGTCCAAAGGACCAATTACAGTTGAGACACCCCATCCAAACAAAAGACATCCATCACATATGAGCGAGGAAGCCCGAAGACATCCACATGGAAAGAAAGGATGGAAAAGTTGAGCTCAGAGGCCTCTCTACAAGATGCCAAGGCTTCTCTACAGGAAACATTGGCTAGGTTGAAGGAGACCTAAAAGATGGAGGAAAAAGTAGCCAAGTTATCACTGGAGGAAGAGAAGGCTGATACCATTATGGAACCAAGCCCCCAGCCTAGCCTGGGCTCTTACTATAACTTCTTAGAGGCCAGGAAAATCATTCCTCAAAAATTCACACTTGGATGAAGATCGCTAAATCCAAGGGGGTGGCAGATATAGGTCCTCTGGAGGAAAATCTCAAGGAGGCCCAAAGAGAATTGGCAAGGGTACGAAATGTGGAGAGCTACCAGCAGGCCAAGCTACGGGAAGTGAATGAGCTACTTAGACAGCAGCTACAGTTACAAGGATAGAGGAAAGAAGGCAGGCCTCACGTCTTGGGAGAACAACAACAACAGGAGGAGGCCACAACAGCCAAAGATACCACAGAAGAACCTCAGAGAGAGGAATGAATGCAAGCTGAACTTGAGACACTAAATCGGCAACTACAGGAAAGAGAATTGAAAGCAGGCCTAGAGATACAATCTCTAAAACAGCAGATACAAGAGAAGGAGGCCCAACTGGCCGCATGGCCAGTTGGGCAATGGAAGATCTGCAGTGTAGGCAGCCGGCTAAATCCTACGCCCTATACCTCAGGGATCAGTGGCTCCAATTTCAGATCAACACTTTGGCACAGAGGGGTATCACTCAAATCCAAAACCCCCAACAATTCATAGCTTTATGTAATAGCATTTCGTCAGAAGACAAGGCCAAGCTATCAGAGTTCTGCCTTCATAATTTGGCCCTTCCCAACATGACCTCGTGGGACCCCAACATATCAGTAGGGGACATGCAGCTTATGGCCATGACCTCATGGCTAAACCATGAAGAAGAGAGAGCAACAGAGGTCAAAAATGTCATGGATCGGGAACTACAGGAACCACTGTTGATTAGAGCAGAGCCAGGGGACCCCTCAGCATTGATATCCGCCCACCAGCACCTAGCAAACAACTCTCAGGCCCTACTAGATTACATGGATCATCAAGCTCAGTCCATAGCACATTTTGAGGACATGGAGTGACTATTGGGGGAAAACTATGTTCATGCTTTCACCCGTAGGTGGAACACATTGTCCCACAACCTCAAAATCAGAGAATACTACACCCCAAATAGAATGAGGGAGGCCTTGGCATGAGTGCATCTCTACAAAAAGTATATGCAGAATATTCAGGCCAGCTGGATAGGCCTCAAGTTAAGTCCACCTTTGCTTCTGGGGTTCCTAGAAGGAGGCACAGAAGAAGAGGAGCACAAGCGGTGGGAAGAGGTGGAAAGGAGGGCCAGATTCCATGACAGTGAAGAAGATATTACTTCAGAAGCCTGGGACGTGAGGGAGGCGGTCAAAGCAATCAAGGATGAGGAGCTGGACTTGTTGCTCAGAGGATGAGTAACCCATTTAGCATGGGGGTGATGATGAGCCCTGAATTAGGTAACTTATTGGGCTCATTTTGCCTAATTCTCCTTGTTCAATCCTCCATTTTTCAAAGATTATGCATTTTTTTAGTATGTTTATGTCATTTGAACGAATAAGGGTGGTCACTCTACCTAGGAGGCTAATACGTGGCTATTTCAGGTTTTTTGGACAAATGTTGGAGCAAAACCGAGCAATCATGGGCTAGGTGATAGTGAAGCTTGAGGTGAGGATTCGTAGGGAGGTTGTCTCTGACATTAAATGGCCCTTCCTCGGGATCTCCAACCTCAACTCCGAGCTCACAGGCCACCAAAACAGATCCTAAAGGAAACCAAGCAGATGTGGGAAAAGGGATTGTCTACTAGCAGTTGGGACAACAGAGTCCCTTGAATTTAGGAGTCCTGCTAAGCCCCTCGTGATGTATAAATAAGAAGGCCTCAGCCTTCATAGTTTACTTTTGAAACTATTGCATTTTTTGCACTATAGTACAACCACTTTCAACTCATTTTCTTGTAGCCATTATGGCATAACTTTCGGTTGATGACTATTTTTTGATAATGACAAGCAGTCCGATTTTGTATCAACTTTGAGTTCTTTATAGGAGCCGTAGCTCTTAGGTTTGGGCCCAACCTAAGAGCCAAGGCCTCCTTTATGTATTTTTATTTCTCCTTTATGCATCGTTGTTTCTCCTTTATGCATTTGCAAAATTATTTCTATTAGGCAGATTAAATTGTGCTGATTAACTGGGTCACTGTTGATGGTTAGAAAGGTTTCTGATGTTTAGATTAAGTTAGTAGGATATCAACAGGGAAAAAGCTTCGAAAAAAGGCTAATGAGCACTTTTGGTTTCACCTCTCCCTCATAGGATCAGGGGCTGGGATCAAAGTAACCTTGCTGTCCCAAATAAACACACTATTTTTGATTTGCCATGCAATCACTAGTGTACGATTTTCATTTGCAGAAGTTGGTTACATGTTCAGATCTTTGAATTTTTCGTTGCATAGTTAATATACATGGTTTCCTTGCAAATAAAGCTTTATTGATTCACTTCACTATTAGCTAGATCAGATTAGGTTGGTATAACTAGGTCTTTGATTACTTGCAAGTCTTTATTGGTTCAGTTGGAAATATACATTGCAGAGCACCTGTACCACTTCTTCATCCACCCAAACTTCATCAGAACCATCTGTTCCATCTCCTAACTGGGTTTCTTGCCTCACATTTGTCATCTTGCCCACATAACCCTACCTTTTTGTGAAACCATTGTTTCAGCCTTCTTTGAGCAAATTCATCCATCTACACCTTCTCCCAACTCCATCCACCAGTCCCTAGACCACTTCAAAACCCCTATCCTACCTCCATACCCATCCCCTCATATTTCCTCACTCATCCATCCTCCAAAATCCCATTTCTGAACATCCTGTAGAAATTTATGAACATCTTGTAGAAATTCCTAAACATCTTGTAGAACCCGTGCAGACTTCCTGTAGAAGCTCACAAATGAGGTTTCTTGATAGCCAAACTTTGTGAAACTCACTGGAAGGGTGTTAGGGACCCTTTAGGCCCTCTCTGAACCTTCTTTACCTCTTCCAAGCATTTCTCCTCGTCGATCCACCTCTGCACAGTCAAGAGCAGTGAAAGCCTATGCATGATAATTCTGACAACTTATTCAAAAATACAAAAAGATGTTTTCTTCAGATAGAGGTAGTCTAGACACATGTATTTTACCTTCCTAGAAGTAATGGCATCTCTTTCAGTAGCTTACATTCTCTTCTTTGCATCAGTAGGACTAGTTGGTAGAATTAGGGTTTGCTAGGGTTTGTGCTTTCTTTTAGTTTTTCAGTTTCTTTTCACAAGTAGATTAGCTTCCATCCATCAGTTAACAAGCTTCTTCTCAAATCTCATAGAAGTTGGCTTGAGCCCCTAGCGGACTTGTGCCAGCTGACCAAGTGACAGCTGCGGCAAGAGCTAGTACTTGTGCATACAACACCGTCGCTTCCAAGTTTGTTACGAACTACTGGGTTGATAAAAGTAAAGAAGGGAGTCCCAGGAGTTGCAGCATTATTACTGCAATACTCGAGCTCACCAACCACCGCATACACTAGTATTCCATGTACCCAAAGGGATAAAAATGTGACGTAATGAGGGTTTTGAAATCCTCCTACTTAGTCACTAGAGGTTCTCCCTCCAGCCTAAGGGTTTCTGTGTGGATCTCCCACCAAGTCATTGCATGGCCCTATAATTTTAGCCACGTGAATGAGATCTTTTGCCCTTCCTCAATCTGATGGACACTGAAATAAACTTCTATTGTGGAAACTAGTGGTTCAGATTCAGAGCATCAATCTCACCATGGTATGGCTTGATATCAAGTTTTTCTTCCACTTTAAATATGGATTGGTCCACAACACTCGAACTGGGTTGATCTTTTTTGAGTTCTTTCTTCGGCTGGTTATCTGTGTCTTTCCAATCTCCTGATCCCCCTTCTGATTTTTCCTCTTCATTCAAAACCCCTTGTTCTCCAAATATCCCCATATTATTTCTTAGAGCTTCCATGAGGAGGTTTACATTTCAGTTTATATTTGTGACTTGTTCTTCGAACCGTGAAAACCTCACCTCTACAAGATCATGAGGTTCGTTTACATATTCGTCGCCCTTTATTATGGTTTTACGATATTCAGCCTCATCAATATAGATCCCTAAAATATCCACAAAATACCCAAAAAAGCCTGCTCCAATACACATATGACTCATAAACTATCGTGGATATTCCACTGGACAACTCCTCACAATAGATCTGATAATATTATATTTAAAATATGAGATTCTACACTATTACAGTTTTATTTAATTTCTAGATTTGTAAAATTAATTGTAAATAGTGCATGCATGTAAAAGTAAATCAAACATAAAGGTAGAGAATGAAAAAATAATATCACACACACGTAATACACAAAATATGCTCTATGGGAAACCCTTTTGAGAGAAAAATCGAGCTATAAAGTGAGGCCACTTCACTCTCTTTCTCTATCTGGAAATATGGTTGAAGATAGAAAGAAGTAATGCTTGTGGACCATGGGTTGCTACAGTGCATAGATCCTCTCTATGAGCTCTACCTCCTATCTCTCTAGGCTATCTTTTCTTAGCTATGGAAAAAAATTCTCTTGAAAGAATGAAATTCCTCTTCCTCTTAGTGGCCCAGTTATAACATAGCCCGATAGCCTACTAGTGGTTAAGTTTGACTACATCAACTCTTAATTAAAGTTACAAAATAAAATATTCTACAGTATTTACATCACGAACATGTGGTTATCCCCTATTCCATGAATAATGGGGGTTGACGCAGCATCCTCCCGAATTCTAGGTGTGAGAAAAGGAAGGTCAACTTTTGAGTGGCGTAAGTTTTGCATACAGACTCTAATTGACACAATTCTCACGTCGTTGGAAATATTTATGTGTGTAGAATAACATGAAAAGGTGCTACGTTATAAGGGAAATTTTTTACTCTCTAAAAATGTCATTTAATGCCTCAAAAACCTCCTAGAAGGTTTCAGGCCCTGTTTCACCAAACTGGGTGCCGCCAATAAAAACAGTCCTTTGAGCTGATTCCTCCACTTTTTCCACTCCAAATGCATCAAGATCAATGATAAACATATATTAAACCGATTCGGATCAATATATAATAGTTGATGCATGAGGCCACTACTGATGACTTGCAGTTGAGCACAAAAAACATGCATAAGTACATCAGTGGTCCAACCACACTCAGGATAGTGTTGCACATGCTTTAGGATGAACTAGACAGAGGTTTTAGAACCATATACTCAAAATCTATGGAGGCAAGAATCTGCTTCGATAAAGACATTACCAAATAGTACAGGGACACAATAGCACAGTACCAAGCTTGGTATCAATTCGTCACTGAAGACCACCACCAACAGGTATCGAGTGGTCTCTCCCCAAGACCTCGAGTGACATTGTTTGTCTTGTTAGGTTGACTCGAGCCTATTTTGTCCCACATGGGTAAATGTGGAAATTATATTGTTCTAAATATGTTGTAAGTGAAATTCGAAGTGTCACTAGTGGAATATGAAGAGTCATGAGGGTAGTCCAAGAGTAAAAGGGGAATGTCAAGGGTTACCCCACACTTTGCTATATATAGAAACTCATAACTCATAGTACAGTCTTTTGGGAGGCAAGTGTTTGGCTAGGCATTGCTTATAGGAGGCTTGGAGAGTATTGTGACGAGCCTTGGCTTCTCCACAACATAGAGCGACTACATATATTTCAAGGATCAGGCGGTGTTGACTATAATGTTCCACTAATGGGGCTAGTCGCTTTCAATGGTGTATGTATGGATGGAACTTTCACTTAATACTATATAACAGAGACAACATGTTTTGATGCATATGTTTCTATTGTAGTTGGAATATTATGGTTTCTTTAGAAATGTATGTTATTTAACTTACACATCTATATATAGTATTTCATATGAAATTTTATGAATCTTGTTGCGTAAGTGTTGGTTGTTTAACCCATCACTTTGGCTTTTGGACTATTCCACTTTCTATATTGTGATGTCATTCTGCTCATGTGTTCCTTTCAAGTTGCGTACTATTATAGGTGTCCAAGGGACACACTTCCCTTTCCCCCTCTATGTGTTAGAACCCCCATGCACATCACTTAACTCACTACAAGGTCACACACTTGCTTCCGAAAAAGTTACCATACTTTGTGCACTACCAAAGTTGAGGCATTACTCTACTACCCATTGTTAAGACTCCTACTCCAAATGGTCTGAGGTCTAGTTGGCACTTCTTACCAGGGAGATCCCTTGACATGTTGGTGGGTCCAACACCATCAACATTTATGGCACTAGAAAGAGGTCTAGATGAAACATTGAGCCCTCAAAGTCTGTTTTGAATATTTGCACACCATCCATGACTTACATTACAATATTAACTTCGAAGTGTTGCAGGATTTCATAGATGACCTGTCACGTATCAAGTACGACGGTGAAGGTGAGTAGCCTTGTTAAGACACAGAGTTTCCTTCTTACACTTCTGTCAAAGTAATGAAGTCAGTTTGGATGACATTTCTTGTGGCTTGTTTTCTTACATGCTCAATGGGCATGTTGACCAATGGGTCGCACATTGCCCACAACCTCTATTCACTCTTATGATCACATTATCGGAGATTTAATCTGTTCTTTCTGTTATCGTTATGTGATTTTGAATATTGGCAAGAAAAATTTCACAAAAGATACATCAAACTACTTAGGAGTCTAGGATCTAACCATCCTAGACTCAGAGAGGTCTCTCTCTATATTTTTAGGATTTGACTTTGTTTTCAGTGTTCTAATGTGTTAGGCTACATGTAAAAACAAGGAGATTTATTATTTGATTGCTTGGTTTTTTGTTTGTTTGGTTGGGGTAGATCATATATGAATCCTTTCCATTCGGATATGGAGTCAAAGGATGGGTGGTAACATCATTTTTCTAGAGAATTTACAAGGCAAGCCAACTATTTATACTGGATCTAAAAGTAGAATGAGAAATGAGATGACAAAAAAGTGATATTAGTAATGATTAAAAAGAAGTTAAGTATTTCTTAAGCATACATCAGAACAAAACTTTTAGATTGTAAACACAAATATCAATAAGGTGCTCCAACAACATATCTTAATCTATAATTTCTACTTTACAATAAGACTTAATGATGCATAAATGAATAAAACATACATACAGTCAGCACAAAACGAAAGACATCACCAGGTCAAAACAGATAAAGTATCTTATAAATGGTCCTTTTTTATTGATGCTCCAACTCAATATTACAATACTCCAATGAGAAAAGATAGTTCAAATGACTTGGGTCCAACCTTTAATACTTCCAATGTATGAAGTATTTAACTCAAAGCCTACAATGATTTTCCTTATACACTTGGCAATCTATTATTAATTACAACAAAAGAAAATTGACTAGTGTAACCACGAAGTGGCCACGATGAGAAAAATGGGACACCTGGCCCTCTTTTTCAAGGATGTTGTTGCTGAGATATTAATTTTGTTATAGTGGCTCTGCTAATATGGCTAGTGCTGACCCAGATTTAGCTATCACTTCAATCATCTTTGTCTCATTCCTCTTGATAATGACATAGGTCACTCCAAGCTTCTTCATCTGGAATCTTGATCTTCATTAGCCTCTTATATATTTCATCAGCATTAGTGTATTTTGCAAAAGTGGGTTTAACAATAAAAACATGTTTCAACTCATTATAAATGTAAATTTGATTGATGATAGCTTCCTGTAATGCCTTTCCTATTATGTTGCCTTTGATGTTGGAAAAATTTGCATCATCTGTGTCTATACCCTAGAGTTTATTGACATAGTCCTCTTTGGCCATGAGTTTGTCATTTATGACACACAGAGAAGGGTGACCTTTATGATTTAAAGGTTGAATTATGTTGAAGAACCTATTCACTGTTAGCTCTAGATTTTGACAATTTTGTTCTAGCTGCACATTCAAACTCTTTTTAGTCAGCACCTTCTTCACTTGAAGTATAGTCTTTGCCCTGTCTGCTACTCCCAACTCTTCCAACTCGTACCTGTTTCTTGAATTTAAAATATTGATTATCTGGTTAGTTGTTGATGGCATGTCTCCTAGCTCTTCATTAGTAGATGAAATAAGTTCTCTAGCCTTTTCAACTAATTCTTTTTCTTCAACAATAATTTGGATGTTGGGCCAAATTTTATTCATACCATTGTTTATATTATTCCAAATAATTTTTTTCACTCTTCCTATAGTGTTCCCAATAGATGATTCTTTCTCTAATTTTTGTAGCATTTCAATCAACATCCTTTCCCTCTACATCTCTACTGACTGGTCACTTTCGACCCTTTTGATTTGATCCTGCAACACATTAATTTGAGTTTCTAGCCTCTTAATCTCCTCAGTTTGCAGATTCATGACTTCCATTGATCTGGCCATTTTCTCTATGTTTCTTCCTCCTCCTGTGGCGGTACTTGTTGGAATGGTTATGGGAAGAGATGTTAGACAAAGGGCCTCTATTGTTGTGCTAGCCATCTATGTTGCTTTTCATTTCTCTTGCACCATCTTCTCCATCTCTACTTCCATTTGTTTTATCTTGAGAGACTGCTCCACTATTAATTTCATCATATCATCCTTTTGGCACTCTATTTCCTCTATATCCTTGGTCAATGGGTCATGTGTAGCAGGCATATTGAGATGCTTCTTCAAAGCTACTATATCCATCTCGTTTTTCTTTATTATTTCTTTAGCTGCTTTCACATCTAAGGGATCATGCCCAATCTTCACTACTAAGTCTTCGAAAGACTTAATTTTATTGTCCTTTGATTGTGATGAAATCCTTTCCATATTTAACTAGGATTGAGCATTTGATAGGGCTACCTACATTTTAAACAAATTCATGGAAATGTTGGTTACAGTAGATGAAAGAATTTCACCTGTTTGTTTGTGCATTTCTAGCTGATCAATTGGATGAACACTTCTTGCATCAAAATCAAAAGAAGTTTGATTGTAATTTATTGGAGTTTTAGGCTCTATTGTGTGTACTTCTGAAAATGCCATATTCATTTTGCCCTTTTCTAAATCAAAGGCAGAGAGAAGTCTGCCCTGTGCAGTTGCAATCTGTTTCCAAAATTGAGCATAAGTTCTCCTTTTAAATATTTCATTCCTAATTATAATCTCCCTAAATGTGTCAAAGACTATCTCTTCCTTTTCTCCAATCACATTTGTAGATGATGACACTTGAAGAGACTACTTCCTTTCTAAAATCAAAGTGACAGAAAAGGATCCCCCCCCAGTTGGGGATGAATCTCAAATATCAATGATATTGATGATTGTTTTCTCCAGTGATCCTTTGTTTATGTCCATGTTATTTTTGGGCTTTTTCCTATATTTAAGATTGAATTCCCTCATAGAAGTATCAGTGCCTGGTGACTGATCTTCTCTAGGCCTTTTCCTTGTTACTCCTTGTTCTTGTTCTTTTCCCTTTCTGTTTTGTCTTCAATGGTTTTCTTTTCTTGATGTCTTGGGTTTTGTGCATTGGAAGAAGAAATCACTTGTTCCTCAGCCTCCTGCAATGTGTTATGCATCCACTCGATTTGGTTCATGTATTTTTCAATTTCAGGCCTTTGAGTGTGAATATAGGTTATTGACTTATTTTCCCCTCTTCTTGGAGATGACACCCCATGGGTCATAGGACCATTATAAATTGTGGGTGAAATTAATTTCTTTCATTATTTTATCTACGTCCTCCCCTGCTGCTTTGTTGTTACAAATCAAGGGACTAATTTGAGATTTGATCCTGAACTAGGACTTTTTCTTAGCTGCCACAAAATACACTTAATCTACATGAATCATTTGTCTGATGTATTCAAGTGCAAATATCCTCATGGGGAGGAACTTTGACAGCTTATAAGGGGCCAACTCACAACCATATACTCTTAATTCAATGTAATTTTGGTACAAGTGCCAATCACCTATTCTTGCTAGGTCTATCAAATGCATAATTCTTCTTATTTATTCACTATTCCTGGGTTCGATAGTCCCACTAAGGAGGCTCATTATTGGCTGAAAAAACATTTCTAAATTTTTTTTGTAGATGAAGTATTTTGAATCCTTCATCACTAATGTTGTCCAGAAAATAACATATTAGGGTTCACCTTCCTCATTCAACTTTCCCATTGAAAACTGGAACCTGTTTGCCTGAAAATAAACAAGCATATAAACCAAAACTAAGAAGTATTGAAACACTTCCTCTCTGAAGAAATTGACAAACTTCTCATGAATGGCATCTGCTAAAAATTGGCTGAAGTTGAAGAGGACAGAGGGCTTGGATTCTGTTGACAGAATAGACAGGAAATTTGATAGCTTCATCAAGCCATTGATCTGAATAATAGCCAAGTAAATAAGAAAGAAATGTGACAATGTGTCTAGTTCTGTTAGGAAAAATAAAGGAGGAATAAGGAGGATTCTTATTTTGCAGAGGTGTGTGCTTAGTCATGAAATTTTTTAAGGTTTTAGCTCTTTTAGAAAAATCAAGCTTCTGATACATTTAAGTGAGAATCTCATGGGAAAATGGAGTAGTTCCTTCAATAACAGGAGCCTGCATCATCTGCATAATGGACTTGGCATCAATGGTAAACAACATATGTCCTATTGGGGCTGTCACTTTCCTTTGTTGTGGATTGTAGCAGGAGTGGTATTTCTTGATTGGGCAACTGTGTGTTATAGGAAACATGTAAAAAGGTAGATTAGTGTCCTAGAGGCCTATGCCATCCATCTCCTCCCCAAATTTATCCTCCCACCAGCAATATATGTCGAATAAATCGAACCCTTAGAGTGTTTCATGTATCTTAAATCCTTGTATGTAAGTGGTATGTGATCCAAATCCAATGGTGGGTGAACCATTGGATTAAATACTTCTTGTTCCTTTCTCTTTGGTGCCATGGTTGTCTTCTCCAAAAACCTCTGAAAACTGACCTATGTTGAAATTATATAGAAGGGAATAAGAATAAATTGGAATTCAGAGAGGGAGAAAGAAAAGGGATAAACTAGAAGTGGGATTCAAGAATCATTGCAGAAAAATAAATTCTAGTACAACTGTACTGTTGTCGGAGTGAGCTTACTGCACTTTTTGCATATGACTGAATAGAATTGAATTGCGCCCGATAGTAGAGACAGAAATTTAAAATTAAAAAATGGTGTGAAAGGTGCTTTTATGGTTTTGGAGTGTTCCCGTTGGGTTGGCCTGACTTGGCGTGGGTCCATTGGCTAACTATCCAACCAATTGAATGCACAACAGTGGGAACTGAGGTGATATGTAGATGGGATGGGTTGGCGTTGTTAGGTGGTGTGAGTGACAAATGATCACAATGGCGAAGTGGTTTGACTAACGGCATAAACCATTTTTCAAGGGGGATGGGGAGTGGTATGTAGTATGAGAGGGGGGTACGTAATCATGAGATCATGACACATCAGTGGCTTGAAACCATATATTTTAGACCCCCCCACCCCTCCAACATTAACTTTTGAAGGGTGAGGCTGGGCCAAAAAAACACACAGGCCATCGAATCATATGGGATGAGTGGGGATTTGATGAGAGATGGGGGATAGGTAAGATGGGATGTGACGGGTAAGTGAGTGGTGGGGTAGGAAAATAAATAGGGGGCAGACTATAGGAAAATAGGGGTAATAGAGTAAGGTTAGGGAAATAATATTGAAAAATAATATAAGGCCCCTTCCCCTTTTAATTTATTCTCCTGACCTTAGGAAAAACAATAGGATATGTCTTCCAACCTTAAAATAACATTAATGTCTTTCTTTCTTTGGATTTTCCTCAATCTACCTACCCTTATTTTTCTAATCTAGTATTTTTTCTTTTTCATTTGCATGGTGCACTTGGACTAGCAGACCCTTTCATTTTTTTCTATTATTTCTAACCTACTCTATCACTCATTTCTCCCATTGGTCTAGATTAAATAGTTGAACCAATTTTATTTCTAACTAGCTACTAATTTGCCAAGATTAAATTGTTTGGAAGATCTTTATTTTCTACCCTGTCAATAGAAACTGAAATTTGTTCGATCATGCTTAGACTGTATTATTCGAACAACATTTGGTGTTTTCTTTTTCTTCTTATTTTTTCTCTTTTGTTCTTTTTCTTATTTTTATATAACCTCTTTTCAATTTTTTTTTTTGTGAAATCAATTGAATATTGGAATATATGAACAGTTTGAAATCTGCAAACTATCAAAACTCAATCACCTTGAGATCCTATAAATTATAGGACCCTAATAGTGGCTCCAGCTGGGGATGGAACTTCCCAACTTGAAGTGTCAAGAACACATGACCAGTAGCCTTCAATCCTTCAAATCTGCATTATTTTCAATCTGATTTCTTTTTTTAGATGAATAATCCAACTAAAACCCTAAAATATTGTTATATTTACAATGGAGTGAGGAAATTTGTGTACTCAAGGAAAGTAATGCTTCAACATCTTACCATTAATAGGACCTCCTGACAATTCTATTCCATCTAACTCCTTGAAGAAAAATTCATTATTTCCTTTGAAAGCATAAATAATATATGAGAAATTTACCATGTTTTGTCTTCTCTTCTTGAGTCCCATTTTAGCACTTTGTCTCCCAACTTGAAATCATCAACTTTGGTTCTTTTATCAAAAATTTATTTATGTTTTCCCAGACAACTTGAGTTCTATTGTATACCTCTTCTCTGGACTGCTACAATTGAATTGTTTGATATATCCTTTTTTGTATATAATTTGGTTCACTTTGTACCTCCTGAATGATATTCATAATTGGTACCCCCATGGATGAAGGGAAAAATACATATATTCCATAAACCCGTTGAAGTGGGTACATGCCAATGGATTTCTTTGTAGTCAATCTATCGGTCCATAACACATAGATCAATTTGTTGTGTCATGACTTTTTATTGTCCTCCAGAATATTCTTAATGATGTTTATCCGACTCTTTTTGGATGATTCAACCAACCCATTACCTTGAGGGTAATAATATGTTGAATTACCCAAAGAAATATGGTACTTATGACATAAATCCACCAACTTTTTTTATTTGAAAGTTGCAGCATTATCAGTGATCAGTTTCCTAGGACAACCATATCTGGAAAGGATATTGGTATCAAGTAATTTTATAATAACAGAATCAGTAGTAGCTCTGGAAGGGATGGCTTCTATTCATTTGGTGAAGTAGTATATGGCTATTAGGATCCATTTGTGTTGGGCATAGGATGGAGGATGAATTTCATCAATGAAATCCAATCCCCACTGTTGGAAAGGGCTTTGAACAAAGATAGGTTTTAGGGGAAGAAGGTAGTAATTTTATTTTCCCTTTGAATATTTGGCATTTATGGCAAGTAGTCACCATCTTATGTATGTCTGGAAAAAGTGTAGGTTAATAGTAACTTGCTCTAAGGATCTTATTAGCAGTTATCTTCCAACAATAAAGATGGCCTCCAAAGTCACCTTCATGAAATTCCTGCATAACTTTGTCAGCTTCATCCTTTAAGAAAGATCTAAGAAAGACACCTCCAACATCTTTCCAATACAATGTATTATCAACAATACAAAATTTGACTGCTTTTAATTTAAGAAATCTAGCCTTTGTTTTGGATAATCCAGGAGGAGCATTTAAATTGAGAAAAACATATAAAAGGTCTACATACTAAGGGGAATTTAGATATGCCTCATCTATTCGTGGAGTCGCCAGTTCCTCAAGATCGTCTAGAGAAAAAACCATGTTGATATCTAATGCATTGAAATTTGATTCAGCCATCAATTTCGCTAATCCCCGTCCTTTGATCAACTTGGTGGGCTTGATTTCTATATGATATTCTAGAATCATAGCTATCCATTTGCCTCTCGTCCCATTAGGTCCATTTTGTGTGAGAATAACTTTGACAATTACATTAGGCACATAAGCAATGATATGATAATGTAAAATGTAAACCCTGAAATCTTGTATTGCTTTAACTATAGTGAATGCCTATTTTTCCATGATATTGTATTTTAAAGAAGCATCTCTCAAAGATTTGCTAAAGAAAGGTATTGGATGTTCATGTCCTTCCTTGTTTTTCCGTAATAGCATGGCAACAATAGTATGTTCAGATGCAAAAGAAAAGATAATAAAATCTTTAGTGAAATCTGGGCTGATTAAAATTGGAGCTTCTGTCAATGCATGTTTGACTAGATAAAAATATTGTTTGGGTTCAACATTCCATTTAATTTTTGTCTTTCTTGAGCATGTTTTTTTATATTTGTGAGTAGTTCAGCAAGATTCAATATAAATCTTCTCAAAAAAATTATTTTCCCAATAAAATATTGAAGTTGTTTCACGTTTCTTCGATGACTAATTTTAAGGATACCTTCAATCCTATTGTGGTCAATTTTGATTCCATCTTTAGAGATGATATGGCCTAAGAGTTTTCCTTCTTCAAGACCGAACAATGTTTTCTTGGGATTAAGGGAGATACCAAACTTTCTCTATTTTTCAAATACTTTTCTTAAATGTGCTAGGTGTTCTTCATCAGTCTTTGAAAATACAATGATGTCATCAAGATAAATCACAATGAAATGTCCAATTTCATCTGAAAAAGAAATGTCCATTGTTCTCTGGAAAGTAGCACCTGCATTCATTAATCAAAAAGCCATTTTTACATACATGAAAGTTCCCCAAGGAGTAGTAAATGAAGTTTTAGCTTGATCATCAGGATATACCAAAACTTAATTATACCTTGAAAAAACATTTAACAAGGAAATCGTACTAGAACCCACTACCCTTTGTAGTATGTGATCCATCTTTGGTAAGGGATAATTGTTTTTCAGGGAAACCTTGTTTAAATTCCTAAGTCAATGCATAATATTATTTCACAACTTTTCTTCGTTGTAGGCACAATATTGGATACCCATTTAGAATATCTAATTGGGACTATGATCTTAGCCTCATAAATTTCTTGATTTCCTTTTCCACCAAAGGCATTAGGACGGGGTTTATCCTATGCAATCTCTGTTTGAATGGTTTTTTATCTTCTCTCATTGGAATTTTGTGTTGTATAGTCCTAGTGTTATAAGATTTTAAATTGTCATAGCTCCAGGAAAACACATCTACAAATTATTTGAATGGAGTTATATACTTTTGTTTATCCATGAGAGGCAGTGATTTTGACAATTTTATGATTTTGGGGTTCATTTCACTTCCTATGTTGCATTCTTCAAAGTTTTTCCTGTTGGTTCCATTTCCGGCTTTCTAGCAACATAATTAAAGTCAAACAACTCTTCCAAAGGGGAAAGCCCTCTAGGTAAGACATTATATTTGAGTTGTAGTACTTTGAATTCTTCCTTTTCTGGATTTTTATGTATTTCAGTTTTATGTAGAGTCTTATTTACAGAACTTTTCATCAAAAACAATAGGTTGATTTATACTAATATGTACATCAGTTTGATTGTCTAGTCCATCCTCCAGATCTATGCTGCTATCCTCAAATTCATCCTTTGATTGTAGAAAAATCTCAATCTGTTTATCACTTTTGAAAACTTGCAAGTATCTCATGTTATCAGGCACTCCAGGATGGTGCTTCATTTCAAATGTGTATTGTTTATCTAGATGAGGCAATTTGTAGGTGCTAGCTAAAAATTCTCATCCATTTGCTAGGGCATTCTAGAGCCTAGGGATCACAGAAAGGTCATACTCTTCAAAGGTTTTAAGAAAATCAATCACAACATTTCAGTATTCTCTCAATCTAGGATGTTTTGCAGAGTATTGAACTTTAATTTGTTTGATGATGAGTTCAGAGTCTCCCTAGATAGAAATTATTTTAGCACCTACCCTTTTAAGAAATTTAAAGCCTAAGCGTAATGCCTTGTATTCTTTTATGTTGTTTATACACAAAAAATTCAATTCGTAAGAATGACCTTTCGCCTGATTAATTTTTGAATTATACATCCAGGCTCCTGCTACTACCCCTGTTTTACCACATGAGCCATCATAAGTCATATTCCAGAGAGGTTTTGTTTCAGGGTCTTGTTCGATAATGGGTGTTTGAGTGTTAAGTCTTTCATTGAGATCATTTTTTGCCTACTTGACCTGTATATCTATGTCTCCATCATTGTCATTGTACAGTATGAAATAATCAAGATTAGTATGGATAGAGTAGAGGGGATAGTTGTTTGGCATTTCTTGGCTACTCACCATGTATTTGATTAAGGTTTCTCTATAAAGTCTCCTCGGTTGGCCAAACACTGCTATTGTTACATATGCCATATCCATTTGAAGTGTCCCTTGTAACTTAGCTCACCAAGATCTTGATAATGGCATATCATACTTAGGAGGAATGTCAGCTACTACTATATCCATCAGTAAACTTTTTTTAGTATCTAATCTAGTGTGACACAAAGGTCCTTAATGAGACGTAGAAATATAACCTTGCTAGAATCAAATGAATATAGATCTTTGTATGGTCTAGTGATTTCAAGTCCGAGTTTTTCCATAAAAATCTTTGGCATGAGATTATGTGATGCACCTGAATCCAACATTGCATTATGAAGGATCTTGTCATGAATATTAAGGCTGACATAAAATGGAGGAACACCCCCTTCTCGAGGCTTGCCATCAACTTCTGGTCCAAACAAAAGTTCAAGTTGGTCATCATTCAAATTCATTGTATTAGTGTTTTCTCCTATGTTGAGTACCTTTAGAACATGGGACCTATACATATTTTTGTTTACCAGTTCCATAAGAGGAATAAAGATCTTGATTTTAGTAATTTCGTTCTCAAAACTAAAAAGTGCTTGATTTTTAAGCAAATTTTAGAAATGAGTCCTTCCATCCACAACCTTTGTTATGATTTATGTTTTCTGACTTGTAGTAGGCATTCCAGATTGGACCTCTTTTGTTGAGACATCATTTGTTTTCGTAGCAACATTTTTTGTGTTTCTCCTTTTTGGATTGTTTTCATTTTTCTTAGAAATTTCAACTGTCTTCTTGGGACTAGGCTCTAAAGTTTTCTTGGAAAATTTATCATAATCCTTTTTATTTGAGTTATCATTGTTTTTCTTACTCCTGATATTATATTTTCTATGGACTTCTAAGATAGAATTCTCAAATCCATGTTTATAGTCATAAGATTCTCCAAATTCCAATTTTGTTTGAGTTATAAAAGCCATTCATGTTCTTCTTGTAAGAAAAAATAAACTATCATAATTGGTTCCCATTAGATTAATCTGATTTTCCTCAAATTCTTCGACTACACTTATACCTTCATCAACATAATTTTCTTGAAATGGTGGCCTAATTTTTTGATCTAGACCTCTTTGATCTCTTTGTCTGAATTGTGGAGTGTTTCTCCTACGGTTTGGATTTCGGTTTTGTTGGACAGGTGGATTCTCCCTAGGAACATTCCTATCATTTATACATATTCGCTCCATCATTCTTTCCATAGTCCTTACTAGGGAATCAATTTTGGCTTCTGCTACAGAAGTTGAAGCTTCTTCCTTAAAACTCACTTGTCTTTTAGTTCTCATCTTGGCTCTTTTAGCTTGTAAATTGGCCTCTACACTCACAACATATCTTTGCATTTCTTCTAGTGTTGGAGAATTTCTTTCCCTAAGCTAGTAAGACATATCTGTATCAAAACCATCTCGGAACTTTATCAAGGCTAAATCTTGGGGTGGTTTAAGATTTACAGGTATGGCATTATAGGTATTGTTGAATCTAGCACAATAGTCCTATACACTTTCACCTACCTCCCTTTTAATATTTTCATATTCTGATAGAATCTGTAAAGGATTCTTCTTGACTTCCCATATATTAAGAAAGGAACGCAGGGAGATTAAAATCACATGGACATAGACAAAGGATCGCCACAACAAACAGTCACCGATATCATTCATATCCAAAATTCATCCCCAACTGGGGGAAATTTCCAACATGGATTGGTGGAACATAGGGAGATCATTTATACTATTTGCAGGCAAAGAATTAAACCATTTCCTGACTTCTCCTCCTAAAATTTGAGCAAACATTATGAGCTTAATACTTTCGTCATCTACCTCTTGCAAGTCAAAACAATCATTCATTTTATCCACATGTTGTTGGGTTGTTAAAGGACTTGTCCCATAAAATAGTGTGATCTTGGACTGATAGTCTTGTGGCATATTAGCCAAGGGGGCTGGTAACACCAAAGGATCATACCTAGCAACCATGATTGGGGGTGGTGGTGGAGGGCCACTTGAAGGAAGTTGAATGATGGATGAGGGAAGTTGAACAGTGGATAAGGTTGGACTAGTACTAGGTGGAAATGAGAGTAAAAGAATTTGAGAAACCTTATGTTGAAGGATGAAAGAAGGGGTAGTAACTATGGAGGTAGTAGGACTTGGTGACTGAATATATGCAGGTTGAGATGTGATTCAGGAATCTGCTAGGTATAAAGAAATTAATTATACTGAATGTTGAAGGTAAGCACCATTAGTTTATGAGGTGAGATCTATCACCAGATCTTGAAGAGTGTCCAAATGGTGTAAAAGTTGAAAGTCTAATTCAATTTGTGAAGAAAGTTCTCTCACTAGGCTTTTTGGTAAGATTGATGGATCAAAGATAATATGATCTTTTCAATTCTCTAATTTAGTCCTGAATAAGCCTTGTTCAAAGTGTAAATCAAACTAGATATCTTGGAAGGTAACAAAGTTTTCAGGAAGTGAGTTGGCTCTATGAAGAAATCTACTGCTTGTCTGACTCTCAATTCTAAGAGTTTTCCTTAATATCTTTCCAGGATTGTCCACTATGGTAGGAGGATTTGTATCTAGATGGGATCTAGTAGAGATAATTTTGGGAGCCAGTGTTCAGATCTAAAACATAGATAGAATGAATATAAAAAAATAGAAAAGGAACCAATCTTAGGAATAAACTTATCATACAAATCTTTTAAATGGGTACTCTGAATTCAAATGAAAGGATAAATTTTCATAGTTTCCCCAGTATGTTCACCACTATGTTATCATTCTGTCATTTTGAATATTGGCAAGACAAAATTCATGAAAGATACATCAAACCTCCTAGGATTCTAGGATCTAGCCCTCCTAGACTCAGAGAGGGCTCTCTCTGTATTTTTAGGATTTGACTTTGTTTTCAATGTTCTAATGTGTTAGGCTAGATGTAAAAATGAAGGAGATTTATTAATTAATTGCTTGGTTGTTTATTTGTTTGGTTGGGGTAGATCGTATATGAATCCTTTCCATTGGGCTATGGAGTCAAAGGCTGGGTGGTAACATCAATTTTCTGGAGCATTTACAAGGCAAGATAACTATTTATACTAGATCTAAAAGTAGAATGAGAAACACGATGACAGAAAAGTGATATCAGTAATGATTAAAAATATATTAAGTATATATTAATCATACATCATAAGAAAACATTTAGATTGTAAACATAGATAGCAATAAGGTGCTCCAACAACATATATTAATCTACAATTTATGTCTTACAATAAGACTTAATGATCATAAATGAATAAAACATACATACATTCAACACAAAAGGGAAGACATCACTAGGTCAAAACAGATCAAGTATCTTGCAAACAATCCTTTTTCATTGATTCTCTAGCTCAAGATTACAATACTCCAATGTGAAAAGATAGTTCAAATGACTTGGGTCCAACCCTTAATACTTCCAATGCATGACGTATTTAAATCAAAACCTACGATGATTTTCCTTATACACTTAGCAATCTATTATTAATTACAACAAAAGAAATTTGACTAATGTAACCACAAAGTGGCCACGCTGAGAAAACTAGGACACCTGGCCCTCTTTTTCAGGGATGCTGTTGCTGAGAAATTAATTTTGTTGTAGTGGCTTTGTTGATATGGCTGGTGCTAACTTAGATTTACGCTGTCACTTCAATGATCTTTGCCTTGTTCCTCTTGATAATCACACAGGTCACTCCAAGCTTCTTCATCTGGAATCTTGATCTTCATTAGCCTCCTGTATCTTTCATAAACTTCAATGTATTTTTCAAAGGCGGGTTTAACCACAAAAACATGTTTCATCTCATGCTCAATGTAGATTTGGTTGTTGATAGCTTCCAGCAATGCCTTTCCTATTATGTTGCCTTTGATGTTGGAAAGATTTGCAACATTCGTGGCTATACCCTAGAGTTTCTTGACATAGTCCTCTCTGGCCATGAGTTTGTCATTTATGACAAACAGGGAAGTGAGACCTTTCTGATTTAAAGGTTGAATTCTATTGAAGAACCTGTTCACTATTAGCTCCATATTTTGAAACTTTTCTTCCAACTGCACGCTCAACCTCTTTTTAGTTAGCACCTTCTTCACCTGAAGTATAGTCTCTATCTTGTCTACTACTCCCAACTCTTCTAGCTCATACCTGTTTCTTGAATTTAAATATTTGATTATCCGGTTAGCTGTTGTTGACATTTCTCCCAGCTCTTCATTAGTAGCTGAAATAGCTTCTCTAGCCTTTTCAACTAATTCCTTATGTTCAAGGATAATTTGGATGTTGGGCCAAATTAAATTCATACCATTGCTTATATTATTCCAAATAATTTCTTTCACTCTTCCTAGAGTGTTCCCAATAGATGGTTCTTTCTCTTATTTTTGTAGCCTTTCAATCAAGGTCATTACCCTATGCATCTATAATGAGTGGTCACTTTCAGCCCTTTTGATTTGATCCTGCAACACAATAACTTGAGTTTCTAGCCTCTCAGTCTCCTTAGTCTGCAGATTCATGACTTCCATTGATCTGGCCAGTTGTTTTGTGTTGCTTCCTCCTCTTGTGGCAGCACTTGCTCGAATGGTTATGGGAAGATGTGTTAGACAAAGGGCCTCTATTGTTGTGTTGGCAATCTGTGTTGCCTTTTATTTCTCTTGCACCATCTTCTCCATCTCTGCATCTATTTGTTTTATCTTAAGAGACTGCTCCACTATTAATTTCATCATATCAGCCTTTTGGGTCTATGTTTTGTCTATCTCCTTGGTTAGTGGGCCATGTGTAGCAGACATCTTGAGTTGATTCTTCAAAGCTGCTATATCCATTTCACCTATTTGTTTGTGCATTTCCAGCTGATCAATTGGATGAACACTTCTTACATCAAACTCGAAAGAAGTTTTCTTGTAATCTGCTGGAGTTTTAGGCTCTACTGTCTGTGCTTCTAAAAATGGCATATGCATTTTCCCTTTTCTAAATCAAAGGTAGAGAGAAGTATGCCCTGTGCAGTTGCACTATGTTTCCAAAATTGAGCATAAGTGCTCTTCTTCAATATTTCATTCCTGATTTTAATCTCCTTGGATGTGTCAAAAATTCTCTTCATTTTCTCCAGTCACATTTGCAGATGATGACACTTGAAGAGACTATTGCCTTTCAGAAATCGGAGTGGTAGGAAAGGATTGCCCCCCAGTTGGGGAAGAATCTAGGATATCGATGATATTGGTGATTGTTTATTGTGGTGATCCTTTGTCTATGTCCGTGTGCTTTTTGGGATTTTTCCTGTATTTCAACTTGAGTTCCCTCATAGAGGTATCAGTCCCTGGTGACTGATCTTCTCTAGGCCTTTTCCTTGTTACTCCCTGTTCTTGTTCTTTTCAATTTTCTATCCTGTCTTCAGTGGTTTTCTTTTCTTGTTGTCTTGGAGCTTGTGCACTAGAAGAAGAAATCACTTGTTCCTCAGCCTTTTGTAATGTGTTAGGAATCCACTCAATCTGGTTCATGTATTTTTCAATTTTAGGCCTTTGAGTGTGAATATAGGCTGTTGACTTGTTCTCCACCCTCTTCTTTGAGATGATACCCCATGGGTCATAGGACCATGTAAACCTGTGGGTGAAATTCATTTCTTTCAATCTTTTATCTGCCTACTCCCCAGCTGCTCTGTTGTTACAAATGAAGGGACCAATATGAGATTTGATCTTGAACTGGGACTTTTTCTTAGAACGATGTAAACTTTGAAACGAGAACTGTAAACTCAAAACAGGAACTCTAGCCAAAAAACTCCTTAAAAACATCAAAAACAGTGCTAAAAACAAAATGTGTTGACTTTGGGATAACACCTTTTTTCAAGGGTAATATTTTAACATTTTGAAATAATAGCGTAAAATATTTTATCATGATCGTGAAAAAAATTAAAATTTCAAAAAAATAATGAAAGCATAAAATAAAATAAAAAATAAAAAATTTAAAACAATAAAAAAACACAAACATTTTCTTTTTTAATTAACAAAACATAAATTAAAGTATATACTTAAAAAAAAACAATCAATCATAAAAATGTAAATAAAAAGACTTAAAAATTATAAACAAATAAATAGTAAAAAAACATATTTAAAAAAATGGAAAAAAATAAAAGAAAAAAAGAAATCTTGTAAACCATAAAAAAATGGGCAAAAGAAAAGAAAAAACAAAAATATGGACAACTAAATAAATAAATAAAATTAAGTAGGTAAAAATAGAAAAATTTAAAAAACTTGAACAAAAGATAAAAAATAAATAAAAATAAAAA
>APFE031308847.1:48009-59745 GCA_000404065.3 Pinus taeda | reverse complement strand
AGGGTCCAAAACCAAAATTTTCCGGGGCACTGCCCCGGACCCCATAAAGTGGGGTTACGGGTACCCCTCAAACCCCTTGTTAACTATGTGGAAAGAATATAACACAACCCAACAAGAAATATTTCAGTATCTTCTTAACATATCTGAAAATCCACATGACCTGGAATCATTCGATCCTCTCCCAACATACCCTAGTGTTAGAGCTCCCAAATCTAATATGGACAAGGTTTCTATCACAACTAACCCTTTGTCCTGTTCTTATTAGATAGCTCTAGCTCCACAAGATGAGGTCGGAGAAGTTGCAAACCCATCTGTTGAACTCTCACATCCTCCCACCCCACCTATTCTCGATATCTACGTAGATTTGGACTGCTACCTTGATGGTTGTCACATGGTCTTGTCTCCTCAACCTCCGTCCTCTAGTTCCTTTGATCCTCCAAATTGCACTGTGTTATATTGACAAGTTCTAGACTCCACCTCTATTGTTCACAAGGATCAAGTTGTCGATGGAGTTGGTGTTGAGCAGCCAACCGACGCTGTCATTTTTCATTAGTATTTGTGGGAATATGAAGGAAAAACTATGGTGAAGGACATATTTCTTTTTTCCACATCTCATCTGATTTTTCCTAACATCTTTTGTGTTTTTGGCATTTCTGATTTCCTTATGAAAATATATTCCCGTTTTTTTCTACTTCCAATCATTCACAGGAAACTTAGGATGTCAATCCTTCAATTGATTGCAAAGAGGACACATATTTATTCCTAAATCCACCCAATCTATCCATCCTTTATTTTCTGGAAATCCAGAGGATGAAAATTTTTGTTTCTCATCAACCCCTCTGTATGATTCATCAAATCATGAAGACGTCGATGTACATATCATATTTTCTGATCTTGGTTGTCATGATATCTTCACTCGCTCATTCGATCATGATGTTGATTCACATGTTGTTGATACTTTTAAGAAACCGGCCTTTGATGATCTACCCGCTGATGAAGTGGAAACCCCTCAAGCTATTGAGGCACTCCAACCCGAGCTGATGGCTATGTCATGTTATCGCAGTCTTGAGGTCAGTTCCACTCCCGATCAGAAATATATTGAAACAACTCAGGCTCCTCATTACTCTCTTGTTTGTATTGAAAACCAACCTGACCCACAAATTTCACTTCCTCCACTAGAATCACATGATCTTATCACTCATGCATTGGAGGAGTCATATGTAGCAAGTCATGTTACTAAGAAAAAAAAAATATTTGTAAATGTTTGCTCATTTGTCCGGATAAAAAGGGTGTGCATGTTTTTCATCTGTGCACAATGCAATTCTTCACCATGGTACGTCGCAAGGTCTTTGTCTTGTGCTTTTAGCCTATTCTTTTCTGTGGATGCATTTAAAATTCAAGCGTGTTCTTCTTCATTGTCTTATATTTATTGTTTGTTGTTCTACTTGAATATATTTCTTGTTGACCATGCCTTCACTAACATGGGCCAACCAATGTATCGATGGCTGCATTGGAAGTATCAACTTACATGAGTAGGCCCATGCAATGTTTAACTTAGGAGTAGTAGTGCTTTCTTTCTTGTTTGCTTTGCTTTTAGGTTTGGCTTTAATTAGTTTCTTTTTTTTCTTTACTTCTATATTTTTCTTGCTTGTTTGTTTTCTTGTTACGCAACCATAGGATTAGCTTCACATGAAACTCTGTTTGGCTCTTGAGAAAAGTAGGGTGAAGTACTAGAAGACTTGTACAACTCTCAACATTTCTCTATGTTTTATCCCCTCTCTTTATGAAGAGCTTGTGTTCTTAATTCGATGATACCCTGAGGGAAAATACATTCATTTCAGGGTGAGTCTTGGTGGAAACACAATGCTTGCACTTTTAACTAGTACCACATACTCTGGTCGGTGTTTCTATATGATCTTAACCCTTGTCATCTCAGTTAGGTAGAGTAAGGTGAGGGGGAAAACCTTAACAAGTATTTCAGATGTATATATAACATAATTCTCTAAAGGGAAAACCTCTTCTACTCTCAATAAGTCAGGGCCTCTCTTCTACCTCATGAAATAAATAACTGTGTATGCACAGTTTTCTAAAAAATGAAAAACAAAAAATAAGAAAATAAAATAAGGTGAAAGAAGATAAAGTATTCTTGTGTAGAGAGGTGAAGCAAGTAACTCCATAGAGGTACTATCGGGGCTCACTGGCAGCGAAGCAATTCTTGTGTTCCTGAAGTGACTCCGTCGGGGGTACTTTCCAGGCCCAATGGCAGTGGAGAAACACCAGAGATGAAAATAAAACCTTGAAAGTCTATATTAGCTTTGCATCAATATACCCCTCATCCCCAATTGAAACAACTCACTTGACTTGGATTGGTATGTGTCCTAACCGATCAAGATAATAGTAGGGACTATATATTTAACTCAAGTTAGTGAGGAAGCCATGCCGATCAAAGAATCAAATAATACTTCTGGAGGAGTTAGACTCACTTTACATGAGACAAGGTCCATACAGAGAGTTGGAGTTCTACTAGTGTGTCGCCAATGTTGTAGCATCTATAACCACTGTCCAAAATTTTTCCTTCTCTTCGTTTTGGATCATCCCTCCTTACATCTCAATAGCTTTTCTTGCATTTCCCAGGTACTTGTGTCTTCATTTAAATTTATCTTTTTCTTTACATCTTGTGTTTTCTTACTTTGTTTTTGGTCTAACCACAAGTTGACCCCCCTATGACTTGGTTGCATCCTATTCTTGCACTACCTTGGAAAGCTATGAAGTCCTAGAAGGAAACCAGCCTTGCTCTCAGGAATTACGCAATGGAACTCTAACAGCCTTGGTGAAAAATTCATGTAATAATGTAAATAAAGGAAAAATAAGACCATGGGTAAGGGACACGTATTCCAATATTAATTTGGGGCAAACATATCCTAGTGGGCATCACTATATGTGTGTTTTGGCTAAGGAAAATTGGTAAAGGCTAAGGCAATGTCATTCAAAGGAGAAAATGAATTTTTGGCACATTTATTAATGAAAAAAAAGAAAAAGAAAAGAAAACGAAGGTAAGAGGTCACAGGTTGCATGTGAGGGGGAAATTGAAGGAAAATAATGAAAAATGAAGAAATTAGATGCCTCATTAATAAAAAGGCTTTTGAGGATTAGTTGGAAAATTTCTTAGTAAGCGTTAGGCTTGGTTAAATTCAAGTTTGGAGCTATCTCATTATTCTCTCTCTCACTCACTCATGAACACTTAGAGTTTTCTTGGATTACTCTAGCTTTTCATCAAGGAAGGAAAAACAAGAAAAGGGAAATGAAGGAAAGAAAGGGTCAAGGAAGAAGAGAAGGATTAAGAAGCTTCAGCAGGAATAATGGTAGGTAACCTTTTGCATGTCTAATTTCCTAGTTGGTTTGGACATGCATGGCTTTGCATGTTGGTGTATGGTTCTCTTGCTATCAGTGGCATGGTTTCTTTGGGTTATGACAGTGGTTTTCAGCCTAGCCTTTCCTTTTTCTGGATGCCATGGTATTTTGGGATTTTTATTTCTGTTTTTGAGCTTTGGTTTGCCAGATGGATTTCATAATCTAGGGTGGAGGTGGTCTCAAGTTCCATTCCCAAAGGCCTAGGAATCCCATGACCAGTTTTGGCAGGATACATGGCAAAGCCTGAGGGAGATGTCTCAGTTTAGGTCTTGGTGGTCTAGTTTTGGATTTTGGTAAAGCCTGAGAGACAAGGATATAGAAAATTCTTCAAGGATAGTGCTGGATTTCGGATTGAATTCTAAGTTCTATTCAGTTGTGATAAGAGAAATGTTTTTGGTGTGATCATGGTTTGATGAGGGTGGAGATGGTTTAACTTTTGCATTCCCTTGGTTTTTCTATGATATCCTACATTCATGATTGGAATATGGCACAAGGGTGATTGGCTAAAAGAGAGATTTGGTCCAGCCATGTCTATGGTTGGGTGGTACATAAAAGTTTTGAACCTACTCGGATTTTCCTATGGTTAATAAAATCTAAGTTCTCTTACCTTTTCAATCATTTATATGCAGATTTAATGGTTGTTTTATCTCTGCATGGATGAAGGTACCCCTCCTTCCTGTGCACGGATGTCATTCACTCAATTGTCTGACATATTGATCCTGAGACAATGATACTGAGTAGTACTAGTGGAACAAATCTTTCCACCTTTAGGACAGAAAACTAACATCAGATGTATCACTTGTAATAGTCAATGAACCACATAGATGCACTGGTTTATACTCCCAACAAAAATGTGAACACTAGAAAAATCATGAAGCGTTTGGTAGGAGAGCCATCGAAGTTAATAGCGACACTCAACGGGGTCTACAAGACGAGTTCACTCAGGAAAGCATACCAACTCTTGGTCATATTTTCATACCACTTGAATGGTCAAAAGAGGATGGAAACCTTTCTGCAAAGTTGGGTGGTTATGTTGGATCAGTTGGAAAATGAAGGAAGGTCATTCAACTAGTCTAACATGTTGGCTTTATAGCTGAAAGTGCACTTGTCTAATTCCTGGAATCCATTGAAGGATGAGGAAGCAAGATTCTATATGTATGTCTACCTTCTTAATGTAATATGTGCCTAGTAGTAGTTCCTTGGCATGGGTTAGACATGGACACCATCATATTATGTTTTGAACATCTATTGCAAGTTTCTTTATGAGTGCATTTACTAGGGAGATATGGCGAGTCTATTTGAGCACTTCATCAACCCAGTATACAAGATGATATTCGAACAGGATCCACCTTGCATGTCCCATGAAGTGATGCAGGCATTTCTTAAAATTGCAGATTAGTTTTCCTCACTCGGTAGCACCTTCATTAGGATCTTTGGTAGAAATAAGCCTTTGTATGTGCTATGAAGGTTTTCCATCGATAAGTTGGTCATGCAAGAGGTTGTGTATCACATCTCCACGAGGTTATTAGTAGGATTGTACAGGAGGAAGAAGGCATTATGGCTTGCTCTTCATTTGCGGTTTGGATTGTACAAGATCCGTACCTTGAAGGATGTGGATGCCAAGGTCGAGGACTTGAAGAAGTTTTGGTTCGATAGAAAAAGTTTCAATCTGTATGATCCCCACTACATATGAAAGGACCATTTTGTGAAGGTGTATTATCCATGGAACCATGGGGCATGTCATTGGTGAGAGGAAGACCCTTGGAGGTACTGCTACACCTCCTCTAGGTTCATTGAATTGGTTAGCATAGTTGTAGAATGGAAAGCAGCACTGCAAGCAACAAAACCATAGGAAGAAACAACAACAACAACTATAGTGAGCCATAAAATAGCAAAAGATAAAGGAAAGAGAAATATTTTCGAAAGCAAAAAGATTGGGAAAGGCTACAAGTTTAGAGAAGATCCTCTTGTTGAGAAAGTATCTTTGGAGACAGAGGCAAAGAGGAGATGGCCCAAAAGGAGAGTAGAATGGAGGAATAGAGATAAGAAAAGGTTGGAAGATGCAGAGAGGAAGTTGAAGGAAACCTAAAATAATCTTAAAGTAAATCAAGAGCTGAAGAGGAGAGAAAGGGAAGAGTAGCAAAAATAGGAACATGAGGAAAGGGAAGGCGCATTGACAGATAAAACTACGTCTATACAGGTTGAATAATGAGAGAAACTAGCAGATGAAGAAGAATGTGAGTAGGTGTAGGTTCAGTAACTTGCTCAGTAGGTTGAGAAAATGGTTGAAGCAATGGACATGGAGATGGAACAAGAGCCATAGGACCATGAACTAATCTCATGATGAGACCATCCGAGGTCTCACCATAGTCTCCGCCACCCCCAGAATCATAACGTGTACAATTTGTCATTTGATGAGTCAAATCAAAGGATTGTATAGGCGCAAATAAATCAGATACTGGATGATCACACATCACCTGCACACATAGATAAAAAGGGTGATTGTATCATATGTTAGAAGACATCCAGATTCCATGGCCAAGACTTCTAATTCTTATTCAGAAGCCACGAGTTCAACGGTCAAGTTCTTGATAGCAGAGAATGATCAGATTGCAAAGGACTTGCAAGAGGCCATGTCCAAAAAAAAGCAGTCTGCAGGCTCTACTATGGCTAAAATGAAGAAAGAAACACTTTCTGAAATATCAACTTTGGAGCCAACCGTGTAGCCATTGTATATCATAATTTCTCACCGTACAATAGGAGGTTGTCCATCTATAAGGTTTTCCACAGAAGTGTGTGAAGACAACCCAAACTCTCAAAGACATACATGCTACTATTGCACATGTGCAGGAATAGACAATCAGTTACAAGGGGGCCCTGATTTACATGCACAAGATGGCGAATCCGCAGGAAGTGCTAGATAAAGCATGGATTTGGATGTTGATCCAAAACTATGAATAACTACCTCTTCTTACCACCACCATTGAGGCTTCCTATGCACAGTTGTTCAAGATTCTGGATGTTATAGTGAGGACACACATGATACCTTCAATCGTAACCCTCACTGAAGACATGAGGAAGAACCAAATCATGTTGGAGGTCGACAGGTACATAGAGCAGTTGATGCGTGAGGCCACAAGTGATGACTTGTAGCTAAGCGTAGAAAACATGAAGAAACACATTGGTAGCCCAACCACACTTATGATAATGAATCGCATGCTTCAATATGAGATAGATAGACGTTTCATAACCATATACCTAGAATTTATGGAGGCAAGAGTCTGCTTCGATAAAGACATCACCAAATAGTAATGGGAAACAACAATGTTGTACCTAACTTTGTATCAATTTGTCACTGAAGACCACCATGAGGAGGTTACCAAGTTGGTCTTTCTCCAAGACCCCAAGTGATGTTGTTTGTCTTGTTAGGCTGACTCAACCCTATTTTGTCCCACATGGGTATATGTGGAAATTGTATTATTATAAATATGTTGTAAGTGAAATTCCAAGTGTCACCAGTGGAATGTGAACAATCATAAGGGTATTCCAAGAGTCAAAGGGGAGTGTCAAGGGTCGCCCCACCCTTTTCAATATATAGAACCTCATAACTCATAGTACAAGATTTTAGGAGCCAGGATTTGGGCTAAGCATTTATTAGAGGAGGCTTGGAGAGTATTGTGACGAGCCTTGACTTCTCTGCAACGTAGAGCAAGCACATATCTTTAGAGGAGTAGGTGGTGCTGACTGTAATGTTCCACTAATGGGGCTAGTGGTTTTCAGTGATGTATGTATGGATGCAACTTTCACTTAATACTATATAACGGAGCCACCACGTGTTCATGCTTATGTTGTTATTGTAGTTGGACTAGTCTGGTTTCTTTAGCAATGTATGTTACTTAACTTACGCATTTGTGTATGATAAATCATATGAATCTTGTTGTAGACATGTTGTTTGTTTAACTTGTCACTTTGGTTTGTGGAATATGTTAGTGAGAGTCTTGTCTTCTTTTCACCAGTGATCAAATATGCTAACAAGTCTTTCATGAGTCTCAAGGTCAAATTTTACCATGTCACTAGGTTTTCAGAGTAAAATTTGGTCACTGGCTAGTTTGTCTAGGAATGTCTCAATCCTTTTGGAAAAATCACACATGTTAGTCACCTACCTCACTCAGATGAAGGAATCATAATAAAAAGGATGTTTTCATTATATTAGTCATCATCATTACCTTTCCACTTAGTTTCATGTCTTCATTAAGTCATTAGGGTTTCAAGGTCCATCCTCATTCCATGTGTAAATCCAGAATTAAATGAATCATGACAAGTATCCTTTTTCTTAAGTTTTATGAATTTTCAAAAGTTATTCATGGTTGCAATCTCAAGGTTCTATAAGAATAAATCTCATTTTTGAAAAGATAAAGATTAACTCAGGTTTCAGCTCTCGAAAGTGGCCCAGTTTAGAAGGTGAAAAATCAGGTTTCGGAAAGGTATGTGGGGCCCATTTTTATTCAAAAGGGAATTATATTTTTCCTGTAAAAACCCAAAAGTTCCAAACTCATTTCATTTACTTCCTATTGTCCCTTGTTCATTGAGCTCTCCCCTCCACTAGCGAAAAAACATAAGTTTTTTGGGCAAATTTGGTCAAAATTTGGTGGTGCTGCGCTTCCAGAGACTGTGTTGCACTTCTGAGGTCAGTGTTGCGCTTCTAGACACTGCACTGCACTTCCAAACACTGCGTTGCGCTTGTGCTAGAGCAGCCTGAAACTCTTCCAAACTCACCCAAATTTTATTTTGAAGCTTGCAAAGTTTTTTCTTGCTACCCTAAGCTTGTTCACAAGTATAACTCTTTTTCTTACCTTTTCCTTTGGCAAGATGAATTCAATATGCATGTTCTCTTCATCAAGGGTTTAGGTGAAATTTCCATGCTGCAAGCTAGTGTAACTGATGGTTTGGTTAGTTTTGATAATGAAAACATGTAAATATTCCATGTCACACCTCTGTACATGTTTAAAACACACTTTTATTCACTAAATAACATATCAATCCTCATACTGCCTTACCTTTACCTAAACCCTAGCTCATAGCTAACATTTTGAGTAGATTTCCTAGTAGCTCTATTTTTCAATTTCTCCTAGACATTTATTTTCCTCATTTCACTCCATTTAAGCTTCATAAGTTGCTTGTAGCCCCTAGTCATCTCCTAAAAATTTCCCTACCATCATTTCCTTTCCTCAAACCCCTCTTTCATCATTTCATTCATTCCTCACTGTTTTTCCATTTTCCTATTATCTAGGGTTCCTACCATCATGGAGGGAGATTATTCACTAGAGAAGAAAAAACACCATAAAGGAGGAAAAATCCTTAGATATGAGCCTACCAACTGCAATGAAATCAACTCATCACCCTTCATCAAGCAGTGTTTTGAAGATGTAAATTGTCTAGAGTTTTGCAAAAGGGTATGTGAAGTAGGTTTCCATGAACATTTGACTGATTGAATTAGCACTCATCTGAAAGGGGAAAGGGCCATCATAGCAGGGGTTGAGTTTACATTTTCAGTGGTTTCCATTTCACTTGCTATAGGGATACCTGATCATGGAGAATACTGGTTTAAAGATATGAATTTGGACCTTGAACATTACAGGTCTTTCTTGAAATCACCCGATAGGGAGACCCATACACACATCATCCCATTTAGGTACGTGTTGGAGAAGTATGCATCATTAATGAAGGTTTTCATGAAGTTTTTAACCTATGAGGAAAGGGTTTCTAGATTGTATGCATATCACATCCGTCTTCTAATGCAATTCACAGCTAAATAACCTCTCAACATGTGCAATTATCTATGTAGAAGCCTTGTTAAAATGTTTGAGAAGGTACAGGTGAAAGAAAAATAACACTAAACTATTCTTTTTCATCATAGCTTGATAAATATTTTAGTTCTCGATCAAATTGTAGAGAAGAACATGACATGGGATTCATTCACAGAAACAACTTTGCAATGGCATGAAACTATTGTTTCGCTTCAACATCAAAACGTACCAACACATCAGATGGAGGTAGGAACATCAAGCAAGTCAAACAAGGTTCCTAAGGCACCTAGACCTAGGGTGACTAGAATGTATCGAATAGGAAATATGCTCATGTTTACTTCTCAGTTTGAGAAAAGGGCCAAGCCTTTTACATTGGAAAAACAGGGATCACATATACAGGATGAAGACTTGATTGAGCATGAATTTGAGTTGGTGGACTTGGAAACAAAAAATTAGCCTTCAAACATGCAAAAAATGATCAAAGAGAAGGATTCTCAGATCAGAGACCTCATGGAAAACATGGCAAGAGCAAGGTTTGTTATCTCATTCCTTGAAAAAGAAAACAATCAGCTTAAAGCTAGACAACTCATCATGGAGAAAGAACAAACTAAATTGTTGCAGCAAGGTAGAAAAGGAAAAGTAGTGTTAGAACCTACTGAACATGAGGAAATTGAAAATAAAGTCAAGAAAAATAGGCCAAGGACCAAGGGACTAAAAAATTCATTGAAGCACAAGAAAAGACACGGTTTGTTAGATGAAGACCTAGACATGGAGGACATAATTGCCTTGGAGATCAATGAGGGTATAGAGTATTGGCTAGATAAGGTAAATGCCCACTTAGAAAATATTCTTGACAAATTCAACATAGATAACTAGCTACTAAGGCACATGGCACATCATTGTCAAACAAAAAACATGAAATGTAACATCAAGCTCAAGCATTTGGAAAACAAGTTAAAGGAAACCCTAAAGGACAAAAATAAGAGGGATAAATTGGAGATGATTTCTAAAGAATCCATGAGGGCTTGGCATACATAAATTTTCATCTCATGACCAATTTTGAAGGATTTCTGCGCATTTTTGGTTTTTTACTATTTTGGTGCCAAATTCAGAAAATTAGCTAGTCACAGAAGTGCAGCATCTTGGCATTGCGCTTTTTCCTCAGGCCTCCAAATGACAAATGGTTTGCAGTTTTAGAAAGCTTATGGCATCCTCTCAAAATTAATTTCATCATATTTCTCAAAGAGGGCCCAAATTTTTAGGAAAAGGAGAAAAAGGGGTCAAAAATCAACATTCTGCCTCTTTTTGATAGGTGTTGTGCTTCTGGAGATACCTTGGGAGAATACGTTTTTGAAGGCCTTCCCATGGGTCATTTTCAAATATTCAAGGTGTTCTGGAAACTAGACAGGCATGGATAGTTGAAAATTCTCTTAGATCTCAATAATGACTTAAGGAAGGCACCTTAAAGTGGGCTCAAAGTTGGTGTTGCGCTTCTGCAAATTTCTGAGTTTTTAATTTAAACTTCACTATATAATTTCCTAGTTTTCAATTTGTCTTGGTCAAAGTCAAAACTCTTGATGTAATTGAAGTATTTTTAGGTTAGATGATGTAATAATGAAAGAAATATACATGATAGGTTTTTTTTTATGTTTTAATAGGCCTCATTAAGAAAGCAAAATCCAAAACAAACTCTAAAAGAAGTGTTTGTAGTTGACCTTCTCACTCTCACCTGTTGGTTGAGAGAATCTTGGAAATAGTTCCACCACCTAGGAGTTTGACTCCTGAAGGTGGGGAAGTGGTTCAATTGATTATGTTATCACAAAATCAGTACTAAGGGCTGCTACTTAATAAGATCTCGTGAAACTGTTTCAGACCAGGCTTTAGACTAAGGTTTAGCCTCCTTAGTCAGAGAGGGCTCTCTCACAGATTTTTGATATGCATTAAAGGGCAAGAAAGATGGCTAACTCTTTAATTAGTATATGAAATTCATGCTGGTTGGAACAACAAAAATAAGGCTTCTCCCACTGGGCTCATGGAGTCATACATTCCTACAGTAAACAAGTAGCTACTCAATCATGGAAACCAAGGCATATAATGTCTCAATGTTCAAAACATCTACCAAGAAGAACCTCAACTCAAAAAACATACACAGGATGTCTGAGCACTTATGTGAATTCAAAGTGATTGCATGTTTAGTGAACTGTAAAACAAGATGAATAAAACCAAACCACATATATTCTGAACATTTGAAACACAAGATGAATCTTGGGAAGAAACAATGTACTTTCTATTACTGTCAAAACACTTTACATAAGCCAATATGAAAACTCTGTCTTTTGATAAAAATCTCCAACCCTTTTTACATCAGAGTTTTTCCTATATATAGGAAACAAAACTAGATTACCTTGAGTCTCCTCCTCCAGCATGAGGGGAGCTCGAAAACCTATCATTAATTACCTTATCTATATTTAAACTAACTTATTAAATACAAAGTTATTGTGCTTTCAATACATAGAGT
>APFE031308847.1:0-46079 GCA_000404065.3 Pinus taeda | reverse complement strand
AAATAGAAAGGGATGTCTATTGATGCTTTCCCTGTGAAATGTAACAAGAGTTTGAAATGATAAGAATAAACTTTGGTGTACCTTCCCTCACATGTGAGGTATTTCTGGATGCCTGTAAGGAGCAGAGCATAATGTTCTTTTATATAATTCCTTGGCAAAGCTTTGGTGAGGTCCTCATTTACATATTGATCCTTCAGAAATTCCTTACAGGGAGTCATGTCAAACTTGAAATTCTTGAACCATTCTTGTCCCCCTCTCGGAATTTCAGTGACAGCAGAAATGGCTTGTGGAGACACAGGGAACTCTAGCATTGACACCTTAGAATTCAAGCCAGTGAAATTTAATGCAAAAGCTTTCGTTACCTCTGTATGTCCTCCCTTCAACTTTTCGCAAAACCTCCAGCAACCAGCCTCTTTAAAAGCTCGTGCTACACCTTCATCTCTGAGTGTAAGATCAAGCCCCTCTGGCTCGGTTCTTAGGCACCTTCCAGATCGATGTTCTCTTTTCTCCATCTTGCTCAGAATATCTTCACGCAGAGAACTAACAGCAGCTACAATTCATAGAACAGCTTCGACTTTGGAGTGCAGGCTCGCTTGCAATGATCTCTTTTAAATGAAAACTTCGGGCTTCTTTGGCTTTTTTTTAAACACTTGTCATAGAACATGCACGTTAATGCATCATGAATAAACATTATGACACTACCATACCTCATAAGATCTCTTAAAATAATTGCCATGTGCGTGATCCTAAATCTGATGGCGGAATGAATCCTATCATGACCTGGAGAAGACATCAACTGACAAAATGTGGACGGACCTAATGACTCATCTCCCGAGATTTGACATTTCAAGAAAATGCGCTGCAAAAAACCCTGAATCCCCGATTTCGTAGCGCAGACAATTATGAATTGACAAACCACGCTACGAAATGGCTGGTAAATGATACGCTGCGAAAAGGTGGAAAAATGATTGCGCAGCTAAATTAGCCAATCAGATTGCGCTGCGGAAATGCGCAAAATACAAATGACGCAAACAAGACAAGACCTGCCTTAAACAATAATGATGGAGGGCATCTAACGGTTTTTTACAAGGACTTACATCAATACCTTTTGAAATTCTAATTTCAAAGTGACACACCTAGAAACCTATTGACTTAAACCAAATTTTTTTTATATGAATCTTTGGACATAGGTGAACTATGGTTTTAAGTGATAACAGATTCTATATGTATAATTACTCATTTAGAGAGAAGGGTTGGAATTTTATGGAGAAGGCTTGTATCTTATGTTCTCTTACAACTAATACAAGAGCAATTGCAAATACATTTCAGGAACTCTAGTTCAGTGAGACTATGGTGTTGTTTTCTTTTCCTATTAGTTTCTAATGGAAAAATAATCTCTCTTTACATGCTTTATCTTCTTCCTATGAATTTCCTTGTAGTTATATAGACATAAATCTCGAATTTAAGCTCTGTTTATGTGGAAATCATACTTTTGTTTCTTTTCTTCTAAAATTAATGAATTCATTCTTTCACATGCTCATTAGGTTCTCTTAAACTGACAAATCTATACTACATTAAAATATAGGAGGAAAGGGGATGGATCTCTATTATTTCAAATTGTAATTCTAATTTATAGACTTGTGGTGCCAAGAGAATGTGATAATATTGTAATGTCACTCAAGTTCAATGATTAATATATAATTTGGAGGTTGTTGTTCATTCACCTTATCTGAAGTAGCCCAACAACATTCGCTGGCAGCTAAGGGCCTAGCCTCTGGTGGATTAAGCTACTACTTTGTATTATATCTTTCTGGTTTCTACAAGTGTGATTTGTTTAATGATTACCTTCTGCAATTGAATCGTGTTTCCATTTTCTTCCATCATAATAAGATTATTATTCATTACATCTTAAATTTTTATGTTGTTCATTTTGGTTATAAAGCTTCGTTGTTCACTTCAGATTCTACCGTGCATTATAGGTTGCTTCTTATTTAGTATTGCTGCTCATTTCTATTAATTTAGTAGTGTTGTTCATTTCCATTTGGTATTGATATTCATTTAGCTTTGCAGTTCATTTCCATTTAACGTTGTTGTTCATCTTCAATAATATAGTATTACTGTTCTTTTCCATTAATATTTCATTTCTATAAGATGATATTTGTTGTTCAATTCATTTCTGCTAAAGTTAAACTTTGCTATTCAGTTTTTCAATAGAATTAGTCATTGTTCTTTTCTGCAAGGATTTGATTTCATCTTTTAATTGACATTGCAACAAGTGTGTTTTATTAATCATTTCGAATTTAATTTCCATTTCCATTTATTTTCTTTAGTGTGGATTGAAAGATCAACAACTGTAAAGAACATTGACTAGAGTTGTCTAAGTTTTCAGATTGGAGATCTTGCCTATGATTTATTTTCATTTGCACCAGTTTATAGGGGAGAGAGTTATCATTACTGAGTCATTGATTGATGATTGTTTGAGTGAATGATTTAGTTCAGAACATTTCAGTTTCTTGCTGTTCCAATTAGATTTTGTTTCCAGCATTCATTTATCTTTGCATTTTAAAGCACTATACTACAAAACATTACTCTTGAGCAAGTGACCGTCTCAAACTGAGTACATTCTTGAGATAAAAAATCATCCTTGGGTTGACGATTAATGTGAAGATAATTAAGAGTTAAAAAGACACCTTTTATACCTCAACATTTTGGTGCAGTTGCCGGGGAGAGTATAGCCATTTCTCAGGAGTAGTGTGCATCTGATCCGTGCCTGTTAGGAAAGGGTTGGGTATTAAAAACAGAGGGTAAGAAATTGTGTTTAGAGCATGTAAAAGCCCTGCTGCCTCGCCTACTTTCTAGCAGGATTGTTAAAGAACTTGGGGTAGAAATAAATATTTAAATTTCTGTGTGAACGACTAAAAAAAAATAGAAATTATGAAAAACAAATCTCATAATTTCACTTAAGTGGTGATGTAAGCACCACCCATTTCACTAACCAATTGACAGGAACATTTGAAGAAGGAGCCTTGAAGAAACACATGAAGAACATCTACTATTATGGTAATAAATGGCTCACATTTCTACTTTTGAATTCCTTATCAAAGATCTAGGAGGAGTGACACAAATGCACATAATTCCCCCATCTTCTCTACCGAATTTTCATGGTTTGACAAACGAAGATTTAGATACATTCTTATTTGAGTTTTAAATAATTTGTACAGGATATGATTATTTTACTAATGATCAAAGGTTGAAAGTGTTTCCTCTTACTCTAAAAGGAGTAGCACTTTGATGGTTCATGAGCCTAGGTGGGAACTACATGCAAACATGGGAGGACATGAAGAACATATTCTTGAAGAAGTACCGAGACTACTGCAAATCCAATGAAGATATGTTTGATATGATACAAGGGGAAGATTAAAGCTTGGAGGAATATGTGGAGCAATTTTAATATAACCTTGAAAAATCAAAGCATAAGTATTTGGAAACTCCTACTCAAAGGAATGAAAAATGAATTTTTAGAACTCTTAAATCTGATAGGAAAAGAGGATGTTTTTCAGTTATCATATGATGATGTTTGTGAATTGTGCATAAGGTATTCAAGAGAAATCTCCAAGGCTGGTAAGAATTCTAGAGATGTTTGTTCTTTCTTTTCCAAATTCGCTACAAGGATAGGAGACATAAGAGCTGAAATCAATGTTTTATTTGAAAATTTTAAAGTTGATTTTATTAGCTCTCTGAGTTCAAAATTGGATGCTTTGCAGGTTTAGAAAAATCAATAATTTGATGAAGTGTTTTTCCCTCATGACCGAAAGGAGCATCCCATAGATAATTATTCTTCCTTATCTAGGATGGAAGTAGCATATCAAAGAGATGAGGAAGCTGCAACAAGGTAAAAAAAATGGAAATCATGGCATAATCCATTACAGAATACTAATGTGCTAGGGCAGCCATGTCAATATAACCACCACCAATCTTGTCTACAAGTTTGGCATGGTTCACCTTGTGATTGCATGACTACTCTCCCTCATCTTGTAGCACAAACACATTATCCATATTCTTCACCAGCTCTTCCACAACATCTTGCTTGGATATCAAAATCATCCACTCAACCCAATCATCTACATCATCAAAATGCTCCATTCCGTACACAATTGTCTGCTCAACTCATTCCACACCCTCACCATAATAAGCCAGTACAACATGCTTATAGTGTTGAACTGCAAAATTTACCCACCCTTTACACCCATTCTATCTCACATGTGCCATTAGAGAAAACTTACAATGAGATTCAGAATGTTTCAAATTCAAAAATTGTAGAAGTTATGGAAAAAAATGAGGTTTCTTCTAGTTTGCATCAACAAGCCATTTTAAAAGCTCAAGAACTTCATGATAGCTATGGGAAATCAAGAAACTAAAAGATATATTGAATATTGGTTTCACTCCATCACTTGTTTGCAACATCACTCCATACTTCAACAATTTTTGACACCATCTTTTCAAGGGAAGTTGGCTTCTCATAGCCTAATATTCATTAATATGCATTTTTCAAATTTGGGTATGTACATTTGAAGCCTTATTTCAAAAATGGTTCCAATAGAAGTACTCTTATACGTAATCATATTCATTTTTCAAATCATTGTAGGTTAGTGTAAAAAAATAAAATAAATAAGAACATAAATAAATACATTTTGTTTTTATGTAAAACTAGTTGTTTTTGTTGCAACACGTTGTGGAAGTCAACATTGGTGATAATTTTTTTAATTAATTTTTGTATGTAGATGAATTATAATGGAAATAATAGTTCTACAAACACTCATTTTTATTTTCGTCACCAATTTGAAAAAATGCTTGAATATCATATTTTTTTGGCTTATGGGTTTGATGAAATTTCTGAAACCACAGTTGGGACAGTCATGTTTTGAGGGATCAAAGGGGAATATTTTTAAAACATGTTTATATCATAATTATCCCTTTCTTTCTACTTTCCAACCCAATTTGAATCACTCAATTTGGATATGAAATGAAAAAGGTAGAACCAAAACATTGACAAGGTGACTAGTAGGCAGCTCAAGAACACAGATGGGACAGTTTGTTTTTGAAGGCCTAAATGACAATATTTTAAAAAAATGTTTCTATCCTAAGTATCCCTTGATGTCTAATTTCCAACCCAATTTTAATCACTCAATTTTAATTTGAAACAAAAAAAATTAGAACCAAAACATTGACAAGGTGTCTAATAGGTAACTCAGGAACAGAGTTGGGACAGTTGGTTTTTGAAGGCCTAAATGACCATATTTTAAAAAAATGTTTCTATGGTATATTCCCCTATGAATTTAGTTTACAAATAAATTTTAATCACTCATTTTCGATATCATATGAGGAAGTTATAATCAAAATACTGACTGTCTATCGTAAATCAACACTCTTAAAACTCTGTCTTTCCAGTTGTTCCTTAGAGTATTTGACCTATCAATTTTTCTTGTCTTCAAAACTTGTTTCTATTGGAGGTAAATAAATTAATCTACTTTCATTTCCAATTTGAATTATTTGAATCCGACATAAAACAAGGAATTTATGCTTAAAATATCCATTGTTGTTCTAAGTGGGGTAATAAAAAATGACTCTGTTACGCAGGTTGTTCTAAGTAAAATTGACATATGATATCATTGAATTTTTAAAATTTGTTTCTATTGGAGATATATCTTTGAATTATCCTCCTTTTAAATCACTCAATTTGTAAGAAAAACAAAGAAGTTGTGATTAAAACACTGCAGGTTAGAATCATTGGCCACTGCTCTCCTGCAAGTGACAAATAAATTTTACTTTGTTATTTTCTCCATGGATTTGTTATACATAGTAACTACTTGTTGTTTTTTTGCATAATTCTTGGATTAGGGGAGCCTTGTCACCTCTATTTCTACATAATTTAATGTTTTATTGCAGGTAGACACTTATTTTTTTGTAGGTCCTAGGAGAATAAAGAAGGTCAATTTATGGACAAGCGATTCTTGAAAGAAATTTTAATGAAACTAGAGAATTTCATCCAATTCATTACCCAACGGATTCATAACAGAAGAAATGAAAAATTGATTTCTATTTGAAGATTCATGTCATGTCACTACTACAAAAACATTTTTCAAAGAGATCATTTTTTTCCTTGCCTTAGGAAATAACATCATAGCTATTGTAACTTATTAAACTGTTGTTTCTTTTCTGATTTCTTTTATGTTTTTGTGTTTCAGGTGTTGCTCCCTTCAAATTGTAGTTTCCGCTTCATTGGTGGTTGAACAATAAGGACCCCACAATACAAATTATTGCTGCAAAAGGAAACTCTTTGACAACGCTAGTCCACTAAACAATTTATTCTCTTGAAACTTGCACATAATAGATTGCACATTAGTTATTTTCTATTTTTCCCTTGTTGTTCCCTATAGGGAACACCAATTTTCATATGATTTTTTTTTTTGTTCCTCTTAAGGAATAGTTGTTGTTCCTCTTAAGGAACAATAGTCATTCCATTTAAGGAACAACAACTTTGTATGTTTGTCTTTTTTCTATTCCATTTAAGAAACAATTGTTGTTCCTCTTAAGGAACAACAGCTGTTCCATTTAAGGAACAACAACTGTTCCATTTAAGGAAAAATAGTTTCGTGTGTTTGTGTTTTTGTTGCTCCATATAAGGAACAACTGATGTTCCTCTTAAGGAACAACAATTGTTCATTTTAAGGAACAACAACTTCTGGGCAAACTGGTCAAAATTGCAATGCCACTTTCTGCCTGCTTTTGGAGGCCTTACCCTTAGTCAAATTGAGTGAACAATATCTTGATGGAAATCTTGACGAGTCTAATTTTCAGAACATCTTGAAATTTTCAATTTGGAGTTCATTTTCTCTGTCAAAAGTCCAATATCCCAAGACTGAGAAAAATGAGCAGAATGAGGCTGCCGAAATGCATAGTGATGTTGCAGTCAACATTTAAGGACTTTCTCAACTCCAAATTGATTTCAGGATAGCTCATTAGAAATATATTTTTGTCTACTTATCAGTTGACTCATCAAGCAAGTAATTTGGCCATCTCATATAGGAGAACAAATGATTTTACCAAGGTCACTCCAAAGGTGCACTAACCCTGTTGAGGCAAATGATGTTTTCGACATTTCTCCCAAACCATGAAACCTGTGAAAAAAATAAAAGAGTTTTTTCTTCTTAAGTCAATGATGGACAAAAACCTCTCTCACTTTTCTCAAATGCATCTTTTCTTGCCCAGAAACACAGTTGGAAGAAAACTATCCCTTATGTGTGGTGAATGACTTGTTCCTTGGAATCACTTCTCGACAAATGATGGAAACCTGATGTTTGATGATATGAAATGGCCTCATAACTTCTGATATCCATCATACCTCCTCTGCTTAGATATATCTAAACAACACTTCTGCGTGTATTTTCCTTTGTTGTTCCCTACAAGGAACAACACTTTTTTGAGTGCTTTTGTTGTTCCTTCAAAGGAACAACACTTTGGGAGTATTTTAAAAAACCACCCTTCCTTCCTCTTGTGGGATTATTCCTAGCCCATCTCAACCCCATTTTACTGATTCCCTTTCACGGCATGAAGTACAATACTTTTATGAGGACAAGAATTATGGATTCTTTCAAAGCAAGTTAATATCATTCACGTTATGATCTTTAACAGGACAAATCCTTGATGATAGATTATTTTCAAAAGGGACACAATTATTTATATACTACTTTACTACATTGTTTTCTACTGAATATGATACTGATTGATCATCTTAATACCATGTTGGTTCCACCCTTCCTGGTTATAATCTTCTTTGTTTGTAATAAATGAGATTATGGGTATATTTTTTTTTATTGACATGTTCAACTTCTTCCACCATGTGAGGTAGGAAAGTGTTCCCTCTGCGAATAGAGGCAACCCCTCTAGCCCTAGAGTGGTTCTAGTCACAACAAGAATAGATCAATAATAGATTTCCTTAAACAGTCATAGTTGGAGGCCTACCTCAACCGGTGGTTGATGAAGTTATGTTGTGCTGCTCCAGCTTCTGCTTCCTTCTCCTCAATGAGTGATCAACTTGAAACAATGCAAAGGAAATACAACAAAGCACATAACCAGAAAACAACAATGATTTATTTACTCACAAAGTCAAGAAGTCATGAGCTATCAAGTAAATTACATACAAGACATAGGAAAACATTATTGATTGTATTAATAATGAAATAACAGCAAGCTTACAATCGAGTCTTGACATCACAAGCCTTCCCAGAGGGTCCAACCAGTGTGTTTCTCAAGCATTCACTCTTTGAATATGGATCTCCCAACATACAATGTCTTTCTCTCACTCATAAGTTTTAACACAAAGTGAAGGGCACTTCACAACCTTCCACAAGCTATCAACAATCTCACACTTGTCACACCCACACCAGCTATCTATCAAACTCAAAAGCACTAACAACACTGCTCAATCCAAGGAATTGCCCACTAGTTGATCATATCAAAGTTGAGTGTTTAAATAGGTGAAGGAGTCTCCATAAAATGTGGAAGAGAGAGCTCATCCCCAAGGAAGGTAGCACAAATGACGGAACTACCATACCAAAGGAGGAAGGGTGACACAAACTATACCAACAACCAAGTTTGGAGACATCCAGAAGGCCGACTGTTGGAATGAATTTGCCCAATCTAGATCATTGCGAGTTTATAACTAAGCTTTAGCACTGACATCTCTAGTAGGTAATGTAGCGAGTCAAACCATCACTAAAGATAGCAAATAGCCTCACGCCGGAGCATGAAATCTAACCATTACGGGAAACAAATGTACTTCTATGCTGGAAGCACAGCTAGACTATTTACGACCGCTGTCTGTCGCATATATTAAGTATATTCTCGTGATGAGGGAAAAAACTTAGGAAAAGTGGGTCAATTTGCAACATATGAGAGCATTTGTTCAATATGAGCATGTTTTCACTTGGACACGTGACACAATACAAAGCCTGGGGTGAAAGCAGTGAAAAATTACTATGTAATAGATTCCCCCTAAAGTATGAAGCCCAAGAGAGTGGGATGGGTGAAATGCTTTACGAAACTGTCTGAGCTAGAACACCATTTGGAAGAACCTACAGGCACAAGTACCACTGATATCTCGGAGAGTGAAATACATGTAGTCTAGGCATGGGCACAACCATCCAAAAGACATACGAACTAGGTCTGTGGTATGGACACAACCATCCAGCTAGTAAGACCATGATGATGTTAAAGGTATGGTCGTAGCCATCCATGAGGACTCAGGTATGGTTGCAGCCATCCATCAATGAGTCATGTAATCACGAACCAATCCACGTAGCCCGAACATGTGTGATCTGAGTCCAGGGCCTTGAAACCCAACCAATCATAGTACAAATTATAGCATGCAAATAGATGTGCTAAAGTCGAGCATGATAGAAAGTTGCCTAATTACCAGTCAATGATGAAAACCATTAACAAGCGCAAGAGAAACCACCAATACTACCAAATGGATCTCAAGGTACTGTCTAGTACAATCCATGAAGTTTGAAGAATGAGTTGAATTCGAACACTCATGGAATCACCTAATCGACGACCAATGATGAGAGTCAACCGTTAGGTGCGAAGAATGTGATGTTGAGGCATGCAACTTCCAAGGTACCAAAGGGGATCTCTAGATCAGTCTCCTGGATAATGAGCTAACATCGATGAGAGATGATTCGTCATAGGAGGGCCATAATGTTTCCCCTATCAATGACATGAGAGAAGGAATGAGTGGTAGATGGCAAAACAAAGTATCAGAGGAGGAGGTAAATATGTTAACTACAGAAAGATTATACTCTTGAACATGTCAGCGACATGAATCTGGAGGGCGGCAGCATTCAGGTACCAAGGGATCAGAAGCTTGATGGAGACAGCATGGATCAAATGGAATGAGGCTCAATGGCAACCCAAAACCCCGGACGGCCAAATGATGATGTATGGATATCCCAACTCGACAAGAAGCAAAAGTGTTGATGTTCAAGAGTGACTAGTTACTGTAGGTAATCAATGACAATTTCCAAATTTTCCCCCACCATTGCTAGTGAGTACCACAATTATTTTTGAAAGCAAGCTTGAAGGGGATAGCATATGCTTGCACTATAAGTTCGACCTTCGGTCGAATCTAACCTAGTAATAGTTTAACGAGCCCTAGGGAGGAGAAGCTCGAGTCTCGTCATGGTGACGAGTCCAATGTCGTAAGGGTTTAACGAGTCCGACATAAGTAAAACTCAGAGTATTTTTCATGTTTAGGGAGTTTGAAAAAGAAATGGAAAAGAAAACTCCAGGGGGGGTCCTTTTTCATAGATTTGTGTTTCTCGAGCCTAAAAAAGTATAAAACAATACTCGAAAAAACTGCTTGACCATTATGATCAAGGAGTACTTTTCGTGATTAGTGACCTCGACCTGAAAATGTAGAAAAGAAATCGAAACCACATCATTTCCTTACCAATAGCGAACCCGGAATGACAAAAGCACGCAATCTTTTCACGTTTATACGGTCGGAAAAGAGCTTAAAGCAGACCGCCTCTTATTTCTTTTAATGAGTCAAAAGGGATAAATCGACTATCCTTTTGTCTTTTAAGTCGGAAAAGAGCGTTTAAGAAGACTTTATGGATCCAGTGCACATGAAGTACGACATAACTCCACAACCTATAGTTTTGCACAAAACACGTCAAACGTAAAACCCATTTGACATAAATGATTAATATACACGGAAACATAGTTAAAAACCAAAAACTCCAATTAACCATGCAATGAAAATGAAATAAGCCACATTCTAAAGTAAAAATTTTAATGTTTCAAAAAATTACTATAAAAAGGGTGGGGTAAGTCATTTGTTTTTACCATTTGCACTGTTCATTTTACCTTGGAGCATTTGGAGCACCAACTTGAGCAAAGTTCTCAAGTTGATTCTAGCCTCATCCATCCACGGTTCATCCTGAAACCTTCGCCAAGTAAGTACATTTCTTCTTGCGCTGCATTTTAGTAGTTTTTTATGCAATTTAGCATTAGGTAGGTGAATTTAGGTGGATTTTCAAATCCGAGTCCGCCTCTCTGTCATCGCGGGAAAGCCACTTGGGTCTGTGATGATCGAGCATGATTTACACATAGCACCTTCATGATCATCACGAGAATCTGATGTATTCTCACGATGATCACGGGAAAAATGAATTGTGGACTTAACGCCGTCACCACTTTTTTAGAAAGAGTCACAACGACGACGTTAAATTGAATTTTTGTGTCAATTATGAATTTAAATTTACAAAAGGAGTTCTAATTCATTTTTCTTGTCATGTAGGCCATCATGGCATTTGTTTGACAGGAACAAACTCATGATGTCAACGATGAGGAAGCCTTCACTGATGCTGGGTGCCAGAATGCTTTATGTGCATGCAGGTTACTAAAATTCTTCCTCACTGCACACCTTCGGGCCCAACCCGATTTGTTAGAGCTGCTAATTCATGCCTGGAACCCAACAGACGGAAAATTCATTATATGGGGCAAAGACATTGAGTTCGACGCTATGGATATATATTTCCTGACCAGATTGTCCTGTCGCAGTGAGAGGCCGATTCTAGAGGGCCAACGAACCGGGGGCAAATCCCTAGACATGCTAATAGCACGAGTGTGCCCATGGGCACGTAAATCAAAAAGAAAGAAGGTGGCAATTCTGATGGTGGAAGACTTGGTTCTTCGTGCAGTTCTATTTATGGTGACGAGGGCAGTGGGCTCCCAAGCCCAACACGAGGCAACAAAGACCCAACCTCGATTAGCTCTTGAATGCCTCAACCCGAATATGTTCAATTGGGCGGAAAGAGTGATGGCCAACATGAAGAGACAACTCACCAACTATCGTCGTGGGGAGGTGAAATAGTTTGGCTGCGAGTCTATCTCGATCCCACTCATGCCGGAGTTGGTGTCGGTGCTTCAGTTACAATATATGGACTTAGACAGGCCTAGAATGTGGGAGACCAGGATCACACGGTGGGCGCATGTTATGCCACGAGGGGGTGGCGGACGACCAGTGTCGTGGGGGACACTATTTCGTGAGTGGTTGGGTCACCAGACGATCTTCGTTGAGGACTGGCCATATGTTGGTATGGACTTCGGTGGAGACCTCGACATGCAGCTGCTCGTTGGAAAGCAGTGGGATGATGGCGGTGAAACAATTGATGACACTACTTTTGTATTTTATCTTTTATGATGTTTTTTGAGATTTTTTTCATGCATATGTCCTAATGATGTACTCTATGGTATTTGTAGATGTGGGACCAGTGAGGCCTATGGGACTAGCTCCAGAGGCATGGAGGGATCCACAAGGCATAAGAGAGCTGGCCTTAGCTCCCCCGGCTGGTAGTTCAGTGGAGACAATGGCCCAAAATCTTGAGGGCCTGACGAAGGGGATCCCTAATTATATGGGGATCGAGGAGGTCCCCATAGAGTTCCAGATATATACAGTAGGGGTGATACCCAGGGTGCATCGATTGTTGAGGCGAGTCACACGAGCAGTGGTGTGCTATAGGGAGCATAACCCACCGCAGTAGATGCCTAGGTTTTATTTCCTGCTGATTTTTTGAGAGACATGTGTCTCGGATGTACAGAGAACACATACTCTATTTGGACATATACACTTTTTTTTTTTAGCGCCTCGGTGGGCCACACAAGAATATATATATTATTCTATAATTATATTTATATATATATATTTATATATATATATATATATATATATAATATAATATATATATATATATATTCTTATGGTTCATTATTGTGTTTTGAATGCTTCTATATGCTGTTTTGATTACATGTTACGCAAATGTCTGTTTAATACATGGTTCGCTAATGCATTAGTTAACCTGTTTAATCTTCTTGGAATGTGTTAATATGTAATAGAATCAAAATTCCTTTCTAACAATTTAACACGTAAATACAACCTTAAAATCTGATGATCTCTGACGGAATAACGCCCATTAAGCTGGTGGACAACAAGCTGAAAATCCATATTCACAACCAATGAAGGAATGCTGAGGTTAATAGCCTCAGTCAGTAATTCAATAACAACACTATATTCAACGACATTGTTTGTGGTACAACCCAGACAAACACCTTGAAGGTCTACTAACACACCGTGAGGATCGTAGATCACCCATGCCACAGAAGAAAGGTTGTGGGTACTATGGTAGGAACCATCAGCAAAACCAATGTAAGGTGTACCAGACATCTGCATAAGGAGCAAAATGACACAATAAGTGACAATTATGCCTACACACCAAGCCAGACATGAAAACACACACACAACACACCTACTAAAAACACACGTATGTATAAATTAGAATGCATGGGGTTCATGCATAATATTTTTTCAGATAAAGCCTGTTCCGAGACTTATCTAGAGGATTCCTTTCATAATCGATGAGATCATAAGCCCCTTTTTGCAAAACAACGTTTCACAATATAGGGCCCATGCCACATGGTCTTGAATTTGCCTGCCCCTAGCTTATCATTCGCTTGATCATAGAGTAGGACTAAATCTCCTTCAACGAAAGAACGAGGATGGACAGTATGATCGAAGTGAGTTTTCACTCTCTTCTTTTGTGCTTCAATGGCTAGAGAGGCTAGTTGACAGGTCTCGTCTAGTCGTTCTAGATAGAGAATACGTTCTTCTACCGGAGTAGTGTTGAGGAGTAATTCGATGGCTAATTTCAGTGAAGGGATCTCACAATCAATCGGAAGGGTAGCCTCCAGACCGTAAACCAATTGGAATGGGGTGAACCAAGTGACATCCTTCACTGAAATTTGGTAGGCCCATAAAGTGGAGAACAACATCAAATGCCAGTTGGACTTGTGCATGCCAATGGTGTGTTGAAGCATTGTAACTAGAACTTTGTTGACAGCTTCCACTTGGCCATTGGCTTGAGGATAGTATGGTGTCAAACTATCATGTTGCAAGCCTAGCTGGGTCGTTAACTCGGTCATCATATGATTATAGAAGTGTTTGCCATGATTAGTGACGATAGCTTGAGGGACTCTGAATCGTGAAGTAACATGATTGAATAAAAATTGCGCCGATGTGTGACCGTCCTCGGATAGTGTAGGAATCTCCTTGGCCCATTTTGTGAAATAATCAATGGCAACGACGATATACTGATGCCCCCTAGCTGAGAAAGGGTTACAGGTCATATAATCAATGCCCCATTTGGTAAAAGGGCCGATGGTAACGATAGGGTACAATGGAGAGGAAGGTGCGCGCATATTCCGTTGGTAGATTTGGCACTCATGACAAGAACGAACGAAAAGAATGCAATCCTTGAAGATAGAGGGCCAAAAATAAATAGCACGGAGGATCTTTTGAGTAGTAGCATACCCAGACATGTGACCACCACAGGCACCAGAATGGCAGTCATTTAGAACTCGTTCGGCTTCCTCGAATGTTAAGCATCGATGGAGAACAGAGTTGCCGCCGAGATAGTACAAGGTGTCCCCAATAATGCGATAAGGTTGAGAATGGTAGGGAATCTGTCGCCGAGCATCCCTGGACAAATCGGGACAAAAAGAGGACATTGGAAGATAGACAATAATATCCTCGTACCAAGGATCGAGGGTACTAATCAAGAACTGAGTTTCATCCGGAATATGGTCCTCTAACCGAGAGGGTGCGGTAATAGATGGCAGAGAGCAAAGAAACTCAGCGAAGATGAGGGACTTCTTGGACTTGGTGGTGGTGAACTATAAGTCAAACTCTTGAAGGATGAAAATCCACTTTGATTATTTGCCCCCCAGTAACTAACGTGACAAGATGTATGTCATTGGGTTACAATCATAAATCACTATCGTGGTGCGCAATAATATATAATGGAGGAAATGTTGGACGACACAAATGGCGGCCAATGCCAACTTCTCGACATAGGCATGGTGAGTTTTCGTATCAAGCAGATTGCAACTAAGATAATAAATGACATGCTCAGTAACATCATCATCATCTTGAACTAGAACCATGCCAATGGTGGTATCAACAGTGGCTAAATAAAGAGTGTAGTCCCAGTGATAATCAGGGGGACATAACAATGGAGCAGAAACAAGGAGGGCCTTGAGGTGCTCGAATGACTCTTGTGCAGCGGTATCCCGAAGAAAAGGGGTGTCACACTTTATTAACCATGTATAGCCTTTAGCCACTTTGGCATAATTCGGAATGAATCGCCGTAAAAAAATTGCTTTACCCTGCAAACTCTGCAATTGCTACAAAGAAGCAGGGGGAGGAAGATTTAGGATGGCTTCGACTTTAAGGGGATCCAAACAGATACCCTCTCGGGAGACGATGAACTCGAGAAGTCTGCCGGAGTCAACACAGAAGACACACTTATGTAGATTAAGCCAGATACAATAGTGTCTACAACGGAGAAAAAATTCGCGAAGGTGGGTCGGATGGTCTTGGCGTTTCGCTGAATGAGCCGGAAGATCATATAGGTAAGGTTGCACAATGTGTCGAATATCATGAAATGTGTAATACATTGCACATTGGAAGGTGGCACTGAAAGTTTTTAAACCAAAGGGGAGATTTTTATAAGTGAAGGTTCCTTGCAGACAGATAAAGGCAGTCTTGTGTTGATCTACAGGTGCAATATTAATCTAGTTATAACCAGAAAAGCCATCCATGAATGAGTATATCTCAATCCTGGCACACTCATCAATGAGTTGGTCAATGAAGGGTGTAGGGTAGTTATCTTTGGGACATGCACGATTAATATCACGATAATCAACACATACCCTAATAGTTCCCTGTTTTTTGGTCACAGGGACAATATTAGAGACCCAATCTGTGAGTGGGATGGGGTAAATAAAACCAGCCTTAAGAAACTTTTCAACTTCCGCTTTAATAGCTGCAGCCTTTTGGGGGTGCACGAGGTGTAGACACTGCCGAATAGGTTTGGCACCTAGATATGTAGGTATCTCATGCACCACGATGCTAGGATCGATGCTGGGCATCTCTTCGTAATACCAAGCAAACACATCATGAAATTCACGAAAAAGACCAGTATAAAGCTGAATCTCCTCCGGAGTACAAGTTACTCTGACATGGAGGTGCTCGACAATCCCTGGTTTAACAAAGATGTCGATTGGCTGAGTTTGCATAATGTTCCCCATATTCCCTTCAGAAGACACTTGATGGATCTGGATAGGTGTCTGAAGGGGTTGGGAGGGGAGACAAGAAGCAAACCGCTCGAGACAAGTAAGCATTTCCCGATGGGTAGGGAGAAACAAGGAACGATGGTGATTATCAGAACAAGGGGGTTCCTCGAAAGACATGGTCTCAATAATCACTTCATCAAAAATAAAAATTTCCTGTAAAGGGTCTGAAGAAACGCCATCTCCAAGCCAAGGGGACTGAACGTATGAGTCGAGAGCTCTACTTGAAGGAGCAGATTCGGAGGATGGAGCCAATGCAGAAACAATTTCGATGTAGTTGAGCTCGGCAGGACTTAATGACATCTCATCGACCTAAGACTCTATCTGATCAATGGGAGGAAGAATCTAAGGATCAGAGCGAATAGAAATCATATTAATAGGAGCGATGTTGGGAGGTGGGAGTGAAAAAACCCCCATAAGGGCAGGATCTTTAAAGATCCCAGCATCCACACTCTCACATGGAATGGAGGTATGCTCTACGAAAGGCACGTTGCCATCGGAGGAAGAGGAGGCGAAGAAAGAAAATTGGTCTACCGTGACGATTTTCCCTTGATGAGGAAAACAAATAACATGAAATAGATATGAAGCCACGGCTCGCATGGCGTATGTCCAACTTCGTCATAATAGGAGGTTATAAGTTAAATTGGCATCGACAACTTCGACCTCCACTTTGACCGTCTTCCCTTCCAACTTAATGGGGAAGCGTTGGAGTATACCATAAGGATGAGACTCTCTCCCATCAAAGGCTTCCAAGGTCATAGGAGACCGGCTCAGAGTTGGAGAACCAATAGCCTTCCAACAAGCAAAAAACATAATGCAAGTAGAAGCGACTGCATCAATAACCGCGCAGTGAATAGTTTTAGAATTGATGATGACTTGAATAAGGAAGGCAATTTGGTGCGGCAGTCTCGGCATATGACTGTCTAGGTCAAAAGTGATCAAATCCAAGTCGGTTGGGTCAATTCCATTGATGGCCAATAGCAAGGACTTCCTCTGAGAGGGGCAGCTCTGGAGAACTTCTAATGCGGACATAGCTGACGGAGCCTAGGCTAAGTCCTCAACAATGCTATAGTGCTGGGCAACACGAGAATTAGGGTTGTAAGAAGACTTCTGGAGCACCCCTTTAGGAGGAGGCTGAGTGACCGTTTCAGTGCTAGGTTGCTCGATATGGAGGGGACTAGAACTAGATAGAGGAGCACTAGAGGGGACCTCAAGCTCCTTCTCGGTAGGTGATGGATACTCTTTTGCCCAAGTACTAATGTGGATGGGAATCGTCCTAGCCATAAATACCTAAGAACCAAAGGGAGAAGAGGATTGAGATGGATCAGCCACCATTTGAGTTTGTTGTGAGGGAAAAGGCTCTTTGAGCATGATAGGAGTCGCGGGGCACCTTTCAACAAACGAATAACTTCAGACCACCTCGAGTAGTCTTTGGTATAGTGATCCTCGTCACAGATAAGGAAAGGATACTTAGGCTTGCTTTTGGTACCTTCCTCGGGTGGAGGTTTAGGGGAATCCTGCTTCGATTGATCGGCCTTATACTTTCCTTTTCCCTTCTTCCTTCCTTTCGAAGCTTTGTCTACCATGGTGGATTGAACGGTGTTAACCTCAAAAGTGTTACCAGAATTTGATACGGCCTGAGAAGTATTTTCATTTGAAGCATTAGACTTTTGCTTCCCAAGGTTTGCGGAAGATTTCTTAGAGGGTGCATTGACAGAACCGATGACATCGTCAACAGACGATGTTGGTGGGGCTTTGGAAGTTCTGAGTCTCAGAGCATCAGGCAAATAATTGTATAGCGTCCCAGACTGGGAGTAAACCAAGTCAAGGTACTGAGCATGGGCAATAGCTTACTCTTCACTTACACATGCCCCCATAGTAATATCCTGAGTTATCAGACCGACAAATGAGGTTGTAAACCAGTCAGTCAGAAGCTGATCGGGAATCCAAAACTTAATCAAACAGTGACATCATCTTCATTCATGGATATGATCAGCAATATGCATAGCCATGGTCTGTTTTAAGGATGTCAGGAGATGTGTGTCCATTTCATATCGAATCGACAACTGAAAATGAGTTAAAAATGCCATAGCTAATGATTTAAAATCCTAAAAAGATCCGCAAGCTAACTCAATATACCATTTAGCAGCAGAGCCAGTGAGAATCCATTGAAAAAGGTAGAGCCAGATTGAATCATCAAGCCATGAGTTTGACGAGCACCATAGATGATAAGTCATGACATGAGATTGGGGATCGCCTCCAGCTTTACCATCAAACTTAGGACGATCACCTGGAATTTTAGTTGGAACTGGCAGCCAATATAGATTATGAAGAATGGGATCATTTGTTAGTTTGGACACATCTGGTAATTCCAACATCGCCAAAAAGGGTAATTGAGGGTTGAAGGACACCTGAGGCCGCGTATAAGAAACAACACCAAATTTCGCACCAGTTTCTTATTGCCCCCATTGAGTTTTCCCAAATGGATTTGGTCCGTAGGTATTTTTTCCATAGGGGTTGTAGCTGTAACTAGATGGTTGACCCTAGATTTGACCCCCTGCATTCCACTGATTACCAAATTGACCCACAGGAGCAACATATGGTTGCTGAAAATTCTGATAAGGGTTAATCTGTGGTTGTTGATAATTTTGGTATGGGGCAAATTGAATTTTCCCTTGAGGTAGCTGAAAATTATAAGGCAGTTGGGCTCCAAACTGAGCCTCGGAGCCAGCTGCACTTGATAAATAGGTTGGGTTTGGGGCCCAACCTGAGTTTGAAGGTCGGATTGGGTCTGGAGCCAAGGCTGGGGCTGAAAACTGGGTGGAGATTGAGAAGCAACGATCATTTGAGTGCCCGGTTAAGCAGATCCAGATGGATGTCCTTGGGAGAACTGAGGTTAAATCATCTGGCTAGAAGGTTGACCTGGTTGAGATTGAGGTTGACCCATTTGCCCAGAAGGTTGATCTTGCTGGGTGTTGGGTTGAACTTACACAACTGAGGGTTGTCCTGACTGGCTGAATGGCTAATCAGAATGGACAGTTGGTGGGCCTGGTTGGATTTGAGGCTGACCAATTTGTCCAGATGGTTGACTAGACTGGACAGTGGGTTGGCCTTGCTAGATGTGAGGCTGACTGACTTGCCCAGAAGGGTAGCCCTACTGGATACCAGGTTAGCTTTGTTGTATGTAAGGTTTTCCTGGATTACTAGAAGGTTTCCTGAAATAGGTAAAAGATGAACCACCAAAGGCCAAAGGTTGTCCCTGGAAGGGTTGTCCTTGTGGGCCTCCAGGTTGCCCTGGATAAGGTTGTCCATAATACTGCTGTCCATGAAAGGGCTGCGCGTAAGATGACTGACTTGATAGGGTGGTCCTTGGAGATTTGCAGGTCGTACTTAGCCACCATGATAAGCAGTGGTGCCCCAAGTAACAGACAACGGAACCGTGACCTCAACTGCAAGTTGAGATGGCATAGGTCTGGGGTAATAGATATGAGCTCTGTAAGAATCATAATAATGAAACGGATTTTGAGGATCCATATTCTGAAGAGCTTGTATATATTGATCATATGCCCCCCCTATTGGAATAGAACTAGAAGAAGGTGGGGCACTTAGTGTAGGATTAACAACTCTTGTCGTTGGGCCACTATTGGTAGGGCCAGCAAAAGGCCCGGAAATAGTAGTCACCACTGAAGAAGTAGTGGCAACACTGAAAACAGGGGTTGAAGAAGCCACACAAACAGTTGGAATGCTCAGAATAGATGTGACAAACACATTATGAATCTAGGGTGTAAAAGGCTCCAAAGTCAGAGGGACAGCATGAGACCATATGGAACTCAAAAGGGGAGATCTAGAACTCATGATGTTTGCCAAAGCATTATATCGTAAAGGCAACGTGACACCAAGGGAAGTAACACGAAAAGGCGAAGTTTCCATAGGCAGAGGTATTTCACCTTCTGCCGCAAAGGATTCTTCACCGGAGACGGGGGTCGTCTCATCCATGTCAGAGGAAGACATCGGGACCGAAACACTAGGAGGAGAAATGGGAAAGTCTTCTTTGGAAGGCTCCCAAACGGGATTCCAACGAATTTCATGGGATTCGTTCTCTGGAGCATGACAGTTAAGCAGTTGGATACTCGGGATAACGGGGAGAGTATCACCAACAACTGGTACCTCGGAAGCTACAGAGGATGGAGACCCTTGGTCACTTAGAATGGGAGATGGGATCGGTGATTCCACCAGGATGATTCAATTCAAAATCCTAGGAAAACTAATGAGAAAGAGCCCTACACAAACTAAAATGCAAACAAGATCTAACTGGGTAAATGCGAATGTGGCCAAATAAATTTTAAGGCATAGGAACAGAACTTGACCTTTTCATCTTTAAAGAGTCGAGAAAAGGGCGAAAAGATGACTCTGGTCGCCTTCGAATATTTAATGAGCCTGCAGTGATAAGTGCTCAGATGGCCCTTTTCTTTTAGGGAGTCTGAAAAGGAACGAAAGTGACTACTTTGGAGAACTAGGCAAAAGGTTTACCAAACAACTCGTAAAACTGCATATACACCTTGGTAGTCATATGAAAACCAAGGACTTTCTGTACGGCAGTCAATCTTCTCGAATTTGTGTTCAGTGTGTTACAATTTGCAAGGCACCAGACACGACTTCCTAAGGATATAGGATGATAACCTAGTGAGGTCTCCCAACATATACTCGACGGTACATGGTAGCACAATTCCGTACTAGATCGCTATTGAGTCACAGAAGGAGGAATCACCCAACCTTGAGTGAAAGCAATAGTGACTAGGTTTAACGACGCTGGAGCACATCCCTAGCCTAGACCTCTAAATAGTGTGCGTTATGTTCGAATGCATTGTTAAGTTTATTCAGTTTATTTTAAAGTTTATCTTTAATTATGTTTCAGTTTTCAGGCCTTACCGTATGTATACAACAAAACCTAGGATGCAGCTAGAATGAGTGAAATATCCTTTTACTTCAATGAACACCTACCTATAGGAGGGTAGAGAGATCACTCCCAAACCAAGAAGACCAAGATAAACAAATGCAGTCACTCAATGTATACAGACATCAATCCCTATAGTGCATGGACACTACTAATGAGAAATTTTATCATTTTATTTCCAATATGAAAACTTGAAATGAAAATTTACTTTCACTTTCGTATACTAAATGAATGAATTCTTTTGATTTTGGTGTTTTAAAATTTAAAAGAAACAAACAAGCAAGCATGAGAAAACCAGTCGATCCAAACAATCGTGATCTATGCTCGGTAGTGAAAAGAAATCGAATCAATACCAAAGATTGGTTCAATAATTGTCACTAAAGATCAACCAAAAACAAGCAATGGGGAAGGTTCAATGAAGCCAGCAAGAAAGTTGCAAATGAACCTTGGGAAAACCAGCAACCAAGCCAATTGATTCAAGAACTTGAAAGAAAAAACTAGGTCACATAGGCAAAAATGAAAGATTCATTCAACAAAGCCAAATAAAGAGTGCCTTAACCATAAAAGTCAAAAACACGCTACTGAGCAAGAGAAAAAGAGCAAGGGATCAAAAAGACTGGTGAATTCAAGAGGCAGAATTGAAAAAACAATTCTATAGGAATCGTCACGGGGACTACACAAGCAACTAGCACCAGTCAGCAACTAGTTGTAGCAACAGAGCGACGTCGTCACAAAAGTACACGTATTTTCTATGACATACCGATTTCACAAGTCGTCGCGACTGTGCGACGGTATTAAGCAATGCACAGGACTTTACAAAAGAGTGAGCACGACGTCGGTGGGACTGTTAAAATATTTTCCACGATGATGTTAAAACAATCACAAACAAAAAAAAACTCTGAAACAAAAATTAGTAAATCCTACAGACAATAAAGGGATTCCCCAGATCGATCTAGGTGACCCAAGAGACTAATAGTTAATCCCCAAAATTCAAGAGAGACCAAATCAAAATCAAAATAAGAGCAAACAAGAGAAGAACATAGGACAGACATCCCCAACGGAGGTGCCAACTTGTGATGCATGAAAGTATTCCCTCTGCGAACAGAGGCAACCCCTATAGCCCTAGAGTGGGTCTAGTCACAACAAGGACAGATCAACAATAGATTTCCTTAAATAGTCATAGTTGGAGGCTTACCTCAACAGGTGGTCGAAGAAGTTCCGTTGCGCTGCTCCAACTTCCGCTTCCTTCTCCTCAATGAGTGATCAACCTGAAACAATGCAAAGGAAATACAACAAAGAACATAACCAGAAAACAACAATGATCTATTTTCTCACAAAGTCAAGAAGTCATGAGCTATCAAGTAAATTACATACAAGACATAGGAAAACATCATTGATTGTAGGGGTGATTTTAGGGGCGAATTTTCGCCCTTTGGTGAAATTAAGGGGTTTTAAATTTTTAGTGGGCGAATATTTTGTATCATAGTACATTTTTACAAATCACCTCAAATAGCCCACCTTATTTTAAGGGAGAGGGTAAAAAAGGTAAATTTAGCCCTTGAAATTAGGAGTTACAACCTTCCATTCGCCCATTTTCAAGAATAGGTTTTATTTAAGTGAATCCATTCGCCCATTTTCAAGAATAGGTTTTATTTAAGTGAATCCTATGGGCCAAAGGCCCAAATACCATATTTATAAAAGAGGTATGGTAAATTAATAAAAATATAAATAATGAGAGGTATGGTAAATAAATAAAGCATTTTTTATATTTACTCCATAAGTCACCTTATATACATACAAGGGTGTAAACAAATAAAAATAAAATTAAAGTGGAGGTATGGTAAATAATAAAAATATAAATAAACTAGACGCATGGTAAATAAATAAAACCTCTTTTTATATTTAGTCCATAACCCTCGTTCTATTTATGAAGGCTCAACAAAGAGGTTTTTTAAGTGAATCCTATGGGCCAAATACCATATTTGTAAAAAAGGTATGGTAAATTAATAAAAATATAAATAAACAAGAAGTATGGTAAACAAATAAAACATTTTTTTATATCTACTCCATAAGTCACCTTATATTTATGAACACTCAAAAAATGTGTTATATTTAGGTGAAACCTATGGCAAAATACTATGGGCCAAATACCATGGGCTAGATTATTATTAATACCATGCAAAAAAACATTATTAACCCTAATATTAGTATTAATAAAAATAAAATTGGCACATGGTATTGACCCATGGTATTCACTTGGAATGTAGCCTATTTAAATGGGGGAATTAAATCAAAATAGATCCATCTTTACTCTCGATCTACTAACCCCCGAGAGGTATCAAATATCGTAATATGCAAACTAGCATAGAGTGAAAATATTTGATCCGATGAGTAAAAATGGATTGGATGTTGTAATTTAATGTATGTTAAACATTTTAGCTTGGTTAAAATAAAAATAAATAAAAATCAACTATTAATTTTATTAATTTTTATAAATTACTAATTTTTAAGCTCCAGGTTTATGATAACCCATGGTATTGACCCATGGTATTCATGTGAGCATAGACTATTTAAACGGCAAATTCTATCTTAGATCCTTCTTAATTTTGGGTCTACCAAATGCTCAGTGGGATAAATAGATTTCATCCTCCTAAGAGTGGTAGATGTGGAGTTAAGGTGGATATAGGTTGGTTTTTATGATAATGAAGATATTAAATAGACTTAGGAAATTATATTGTAAAAACATCTTAAGGTGAATGTTTAAAGCATAGACATTGGACAAGTATATTTGTATACTTCTGTTTTAAACTGGAACAAATCCAGGGCTAAAAGGAATGGATTGATTGCACTAGTCATCCTTCTATAACTTTCCAACATATGCTGGATTAAACAGATTGTAATTTGGGTAATTTTTCTAATGCAAACGGGAACATACTTGTGTATTGGCAGGGTGGTTACGAGGTCCCTAGAAGTGGAGTAAACAGATTGTAATTTGGGTAATTTTTCTAATTGCAAACAGGAACATACTTGTGTATTGGCAGGGTGGTTATGAGGTCCCTAGAAGTGATGAATTTGAATTTTTCTTGGTTTTATATATAGTATTAGGTTTTTTCACGGGTGAATTTTATCTTACACCCACTAGATTATCGATATGTAATTTCGGTAATTTTTATTTCAAAAGATATTTTAAAGAAATGCAATGATTTCATTTGTGTATTCAATAAACACAAGATTTTATAATTGAGTAAAATATTCACCATGCCTGGTGAGAGATTCGTAAAAAAATTGTATATACATATCATATTATTGATAAAATTGCCTTCCATTTTTCCTATATACCATGGAGATTCGCCCATTTATTATACATGTAAATTTAGGCGGGGTTCTTAAAATTTTCCGTGATTGATTGTATTAATAATGAAATAAGAGCAAGCTTACAACTAAGTCTTGACATTGCAAGCCTTCCCAGAGGGTCCAACCAGTGTGTTTCTCAAGCATTCACTCTTTGAAGATGGATCTCCTAACATACAATGTCTTTCTCTCACTCATAAGTTTTAACACAAAGTTAAGGGAACTTCACAACCTTCCACAAGCTATCAACAATCTCACACTTGTCACACCCACACCAGCAGCTATCTATCAAACTCAAAAGCACTAACAACACTACTCAATCCAAGGAATTACCCACTAGCTGATCATATCAAAGGTGAGTGTTTAAATAGGAGAAGGAGTATCCACAAAATGTGGAAGAGAGAGCTCATCCCCAAGGAAGGTAGCACAAATGACAGAATTGCCTTACTAGAGGAGGAATGGCAACACAAAATATGCCAACAATCAGGTCTGGAGACATCTAGAAGGCTGACTGTTGGAACGAATTCACCCAATCTGGATCATCGCGCGTTTATAACTAAGCTTTAGCGCTGACATCGCTAGTAGGCAATGTACCCAGTCAAACCATCGCTAAGGATAGCAGATAGCCTCGCGTCAGAGCATGAAATCCGACCATCATGGGAAACAGATGTACTTCTGCACTGGAAGTGCAGTTGGACTATTTATGACTGCTGTTTGTCGCATATATTAAGTACATTCTCATGATGAGACAAAAAACTTAGGAAAAGTGGGTCAATATGCAACATAAGAGAGCATTCGTTCAGTATGAGCATGTTTTCACTTGGACACATGACACAGTAGAAGGATTGGGGTGAAAGAAGTGACAAATTACTATGTAACACACCATCCCTGCTCTTAAGGAGTACTGAGCCTCCCTCTTTTTATCATAAAAATGTATAATAACAGCAAAATTTTGTTTGCAGATGAAGGATAAGGGGTCTCATTACGAGCTAACCTACCATCTTCATAAGGTTGTAACAAAGTGACATTCCCATTATGGCCACCACATCAAGGTTATGATCCATTGGATAGCTAAATTATCCTTGGAACAAGAGGTCTCATCACGAACCAGCCTGATCACTTTTGCTACATCCCAGTGAATGGCAGTGTGGTTATCTGGTTACCACGCCAGCACACTGATCTTTTCTGTAGAACAACATTGGACCTCTCCATTTATAAATTGAGGATCCTGGCTCATATGGGTTAAAAAGTAACCCTACCAAGGCTATGGACGCCTGCTGGCGCAGAGGCTCTGCTTATGGTATTGAAGTTATATCTTATCGTCAATTAGTACTATAATACCCTTTTCTTATTCTTTCTTTTTATCCAAGAAGTTATTTCCTTAATTTTTTCCCTATTTTGAACCTTTACGGATGAGAAATTTTTTTTAGATCAATCGCATAATTTTTAGCTAGAATATCGTCAACAAAGCATCTTTTTGGCATATTGTTGTCCTTTTGCTTTTTCGCATAACTTATCATCAATCCAAAGCATCCTATCTCTTATTCATAACTATGTTTACACACTCTGCTCTCATTATAACCATAACTCTTGTTGTCCTATTATTGAAATGTGTACTCTGCTTCATTTATTGTTGTATTGTTCATTCCCTTGCCTTGCCGTCAGCATAACACCTTTCATAGGCTTTATGGTCATGGAATATTTTTTCCAATTGAAGGGGGAATGTATGCATTATGGGATATCATGCGATATGATTACTACACTCTTCCATAACTTGTTGATTTGACAAAATATTAGTATTGGATGTATACAAAAGTTTTTCTGATTGAAATTTTTGCATGCATCTTATCTATTGCTATTTAAAACTAACACTATGGATTCAAGAACATTGTATGCAAAATAGTGATTTGTTTACAGGAGAACCACAAGTATGGGCAGAATTCTATTCGAAGCATGACCACACTATTGCAACTAACAAAAGAGGCTCGAACAACTCACAAACACAAAAAATTCCTCGGACGTGATGTACTTGCTTGGATTCCACCTTTTGCATCACTTTCAGCATCAACTTTGCCTACATCAGCTTGAAAAAATGCCAGTCCATATATGTCATTCCACACTTTTCTTTTTAGAGGTAAAACTTGAGGTAAAATAGCATAATTTTATGATTTATTACGAATTTAGGAGAATTTCATGAAAACCCCTTTAGCATTATTTATCATCCTTCATTCCACATCGTTACCACTTCCCATTTTCAGTGACATATCATCTTTCAGTTTGGGGGAGTGTTGCTTTCATTCATTTCTTTCTTATGACCATGACATTAATATTCTTTATCATCCATTGCTATTCTTATTAATTCTCAACACCTCCCTTATTCCATGATTATTTTACACCAAACATAGAATTCAACAGATGGTAGCAACCACCTCAATTTGTTTTCTATCATTGCATGAGGGCATGATAATTCTTCAGTTTGGGAGAGGAATTGCTACGCATGATGGATGTTTTCTACTTTCTTTCTCATTTAAGGCATACAATTTCATTTTTTTTACAGTGCAGAAATTGATTTCCACGTATTTTTAAAACTATGAACTCAATTCTTGTGATCTTTGGAAAACACAGATGTATCATTAAAATACACAAACCCATATAATTTCAAGTTAAATTAGTTCATAAAATTTCGAAAATCATGCACTATCACCTATAACAATTTTGTTTATATCTCATGATCCGTGCATCAAAATGATCTAATTTTTGGATCATAGAAGCATTAATATATTATAAATCTACTTGCAACATTTTAGCAAAATCTAGTTTGTAGTTTTTGAGAAAATGGTTAATGAAGTTTGATGTTACTTATATCATATTTTGTAACTTCATATACACATAACTTGAACGTCAATGTAAAAATTGTTACGCCTTCATCAAGATTGCTAAAATTGAATATTAATTAATTGAGGAAGAATTCATTTGTTCTATCCATTTCATGAGTTGGGATGAACAATTTTTTTGCTTGGTTAACACAGAGTCTTTGGGTTGCATGAGGACATGAAATATATTCAATTTTTTTTTGCATGAGGACATGCAATATATTCAATTTCGGGGTATGTTGGCTTGTTAATATGCCATTATTATTATCACTTTTTAACGCATATTCTACCATTCTTTATCACATCATTTATCATGGTTTATCATATAATTCCATCTTATAATTATTTATGCTCTTATGGATAAATATCATTTCTTCTCCTTTACTTTTAATAAATTGATTATTATGCATGATTTTACCAATTATGCTTTATTAATACATTTGTTGAAACTTCACTCACCATTTTAGCCTCCAAGATATTTTCCAAATTGCAGATTTGATCTCCACCTCATCATTAAATGTGTCAACTTAGAAATTCGTTGGAATAAGGAGTGACAATTTTGTATTAAATGGTTCAGACAAATGGAGAAGCATTTAGAAAATCTAAAAATCAGAACAAACCAAATTAGTTTTGTGACGTGCAGTTTTCCCAAATTCGGTCCGTAGTAAGAGAAATAGAAGGTTCTCTGAAGAAGTTTTTCTTAGATTCGTTGTTGTGGCCATTTTCCAAACTATCTCAATTGCAATATCAAATTTGACCTGTTCTTGTTGAATTCTAATGGAAAGATATCATAGATATGATCTTGCTGATCAATTTGTTGTGAGCAATCTAATTTTGTAATAGAAATTATTTTTTAATCATATCTATTGTAACTTCTCTATGCTCTATGTGTATTTAAATGAGAACAAAGATCGGAGAAAAGATTCATGGGGAGTCATGATAGATGATTAGAGAGAGAATTAAATGGGCCAGTAGATTAGAGATAGGATAGGATAGGATAGGAGGAAAGGGAATGGATATCTATTATTTCAAATTGTAATTCTGATTTACAGAGTTTTGGTGCCAAGATAACGCGATCATATTGTAATGTCACTCAAGTTCAACAATTAATATATAATTTGGAGGTTGTTGTTCATTCGCCTTATCTGAAGTAGCCCAACAACATTCGTTGGTGGCTAAGGGCCTAGCCTTTGGTGGATTAAGCTGCTGCTCTATATTATATCTTTCTAGTTTCTGCAAGTGTGGTTTGTTTAATGATTATCTTCTCCAATTGAATCGTGTTGCCATTTTCTTCCATCATAACAAGATTATTATTCATTACAACTTAAATTGTTATGCTGTTCATTTTGGTTATAAAGATTCGCTGCTCACTTCAGATTCTGTCGTGCATTACAGGTTGCTTCTTATTTAATATTGCTACTCATTTCTATTAATTTCGTAGTGTTTTTCATTTCCATTTAGTATTGCTATTCATTTAGCTTTGTGGTTCATTTCCATTTAGCATTGTTTTTCATCTTCAATAATTTAGTATTACTGTTCCTTTCCATTAATATTTCACTTTTGTAAGATGAGATTTGCTGTTCAATTCATTTCCACTAAAGTTAAGCTTGGTTGTTCAGTTTTTCAATAAACTTAGTCGTTGCTCTTTTCTGCAAGGATTTGATTTCATCTTTTAATTGACATTGCAACAAGTGTGTTTTAGTAATCATTTCAAATTGAATTGACATTTGTAGTTATTTGCTTTAATGTGGATTAAAGATCAACAACTATAAAGAACATTGACTATAACTGTATAAGTTTTTAGATTGGAGATCTTGCTTATAATTGATTTTCATTTGCATTAGTTATATGGGAGAGAGTTATATGGGAGAGAGTTATAATTACTAAGTCCTTGAATGATGATTGTTTGAGTAAATGATTTAGTTCAGAGCGTTTCAGTTTCTTACTATTCCAATTATATTTTGTTTCCAACATTCATTTATCTTTGCATTTTAAAACACTATCTGCAAAACATTACTCTTGAGCAAGTGACCGCCTCAGACTGAGTACATTCTTGAGATAAAAAATTGTCCCTGGGTTGACAATTAATGTGAAGATAATTAAGAGTTAAAAAGACACCTTTTATCGCTCAACAGGGTCTCACTAGGGTCAGATTTTTTTGCTTATGCAAACATTGCTCAAATTTCGAGCTTATTATTTTGTGACAGTTTTATGTAACCTTACTATTGTTTTGATAATGAAGTTGGAATCCTTTTTGAACTAGCACTGAGTTACCTTAGAGGGTTGAAGATCTTTGGTTAGGGCCCAATCCAAGTAGCCAAGCTCCCCTTTATTTGTATTTGTATGCTTTGCTTTAGTTGTAGATCAGTTTTCTGTTAGATGTATTCCTTCTATGGTTAAGAATAGGTTGTTTTTGGTGATTTAGTTTTCTTCCATTTGGGCTTTCTGTAGTAGGTTAAGAAATGATCAAGAAAATATTCAAAAGGCTAGCAATAGTGCCTTCACCTCTCTTCCTCCCTCTGGGACCATGATTTGAGGCAAAGACTCTCTTGCTGCCCCAAAAACACAGATTTTCCTCATTCATAGGACTTCTAGTGTTTGCAGCTTTTTAGTAAGTTAATAGCCCAGTTTTGTTCCACTTCAGATATTCCTTATCATGTTCACTTCTTGATTTGCAATAGTCCTCTTTCATAATTTCCTTTCTTTCAGCATTTCTTAGCATTTCCTTTCATATATCATAGTTTAGACCATTTTAATGCAAAACTCTGTTTTTCCTATAACACATTCATTTCAATAGTTGCTTGATTTTCTTGGTTTCTATGCAGCAGACCTCTTCCTGCAGTAGGCCAACTTATCAAAAATTATATCCTCCATCTGATCCACGCCCTATAGGTCTCTGAAACCTCACCTCAATTCTGCCCTAGTTTCCTGCTTTTTTCATAGAACTTCTTCCTCTCTCCTTAAGCAAACCCAATCATCCTTCTCTCTCCTGGTGACTCATGGTAGACCTTAGCCACCCTAACACCTCATTACAACCTTCATCCACCTATTCGACCCAATATCATACCCTCAAAACAGTGAAAATTTCCCTTGGCCTCCTCCTGTAGGCCTCTTGTAGTTTCCCTGTTTTCCTCCTGTAGTTTCCCTATGTTCTCCTATAGTTTTTACTGTAGGCTTTATTTTGAAGGCTAAGTGTGGGAAAAGCCTCTAGAAGGCCACCTAAGACCTCCTATGACCCATCCACACCATCTTCCATCCTTCCAAGCTCCAAAACCACCCTCCAACATCACCTGTTCACTGCCACACTCACACACAATAAATTAGATGCATGTCAAATTCACATAAAAACACATAAAAATCCAAAAATATGTTTTTTGTTTATTTACTTCCAGAAATAACATGGTTAGATGTTGTTTAATTTCTTGAGTAGGTAATGACTTTTCTTTCATGGTTTTCATAGTGTTTTTGGCAAAATTAGAATTAGCTTGTTAATTAGGGTTTACTAGGTATTGCTTTGCATTCCAGTCTTTTTCCTTTCTGCAAGTAGAATAGCTTCTAAAGAGTAATCTTTCTTTTATTTCATCATACATAGAGCTTCTTTTGAGTTCTATAGAAGTTGGCTTGAGCTCCTAGTGATCTTGCACCAGCTGACCAAGTGACAACTTGTAATGAAAACTAGTACTTGTGCATATAGCACTAATGCTTCCAACTTTGTTACAAACTATCAGGTTGATAAAAGTAAAGTTGGCAGCCCAGGAGTTGCAGCATTCTTGCTGCAATATTCGTGCTCATAACCCTTGACATTCACCTTTATGACAGTTCAACTACCCTCATGACTCTTTACCTACTCTATGACTATTACATCCATCTATTGACAATTGACTTACACTTGACATGACTCAACATTACAATGCACATGTACTCATGTGAGACAACATGGCTTGAGCAACCCTTGTAAGACACCACTGATACTTGGTCCATTGTGGCGAGACCAAATCTTTGACATGCTTGTGATGGTGAATGTGGTGAGCTGGTTCCAAGCTTGGTCATTCGTGATGGTGTGCATGCACCTCATGGTGACATCTTGCTGAAGCAAACTCTTGCCTGCGTTGCAACTGGTGCATTGGTTCCACCCCTTCATCCAACTCATCTGCTAACATGCAAACGGTGTTCTTAGGTATGCTTGAACCGGAAACACATTGATGCATAGTGTCCATGTTGATCTTCAAGTGTGTGTTGGTGGTCATGCATATCAATTCACCAAAGTACATGTTGAGCCCCAGTTGGACTTGCTTCTTGTCTTTGCCTTGGTGAGTGTGTTGAATGGGATGGATTGCATGCATGCACTCCATGACATGCATGCTGTGGAATCCCTTGCATGAGATCAACAACACTACTCATTGTGTCTTATCTGTGTCACCTACTAGGATGGATCCTTAACCTATACGGTTAGAGTTTCATCCGTGAGTGCATGTTGCACCCACAACTATTCTTGTTGCTGTTGTAACTCATTTGTCTGTCTATGTAGCTTCATGTTCTTCCTGATTTGTTGCTTCATCACATGCAACTCCTTCTTTGGTCCATCTTCTGCCTTCACTCGATCTTCATCTCGCGTTGTCACTTCATAGTTGGAGTCTCCAAATTTGCTTTCATTATCAGTGGATCTACTTCATCTTGCAACTTTGTTTTGCCTCTGTGTTGTCAACAACCTTCTGCTTGCATTCATTGCATTAGGTGTGTTGTCTTCAGTTGTTGCTCATGATGATGCTTATTGTGATGATGTCACTTGATGTCCTTGTCTACAAACAGCTTGATGTATTCATGAGTAAGCCAACTCATAGACAATTGATTGACTGCATCCCCAAGTGTGCTCTGAACGATGTCCTCATCTCTGCTCTCCTGGAAACCATTGTACATGTACTGCTGAGAGGTAGATGAAAACCTGCAATACCTGGCGACAAGGAAACACTCATAGCAAGCAATCTATCAGTCGAAAACCAAAATGAGCATGAGAACTGACTTGCAACATACCTGGCTGAATGATCATGAAGGTTGTGCAATTTCGACTAGGAGGTCAGAAGACTGACTGCTAAGACTGCTTAAGGCACAGACTGAGCTACTAGGAGATTGGTTGACTGCTAGAACTGCACAATGCATAGTCTAGTCTGGCTGCTGACTACTGAGATTATGCAATGCACTATTCCATCTGGGAAGGCTTGCTAGCCCAAGGACAAATTTGCGCAATTTTCTTGGGCCAAGCAGCCACTGTCCTCCAAAAATGTGAAAAACAGTCTTGAAGGCCAGTTTTGGGCATTAACGCACAAATCTGGAGAGGAAGGTGACTTCCTTTCCCAGAATGTGCAATGCACCCTTGGTGAAGGAAGAGCGAGGGCCAAGGTTGGCCTCACTCACCAACAGGCAACTGAAAGCAAGTAATTCAGTGAACGCATGGGCGCAATAAGTGATAGTAGAAGTGATTGACAATGCAGGAAAAACACGAATGAAAGATTCAACAAATATATCAACATGCATGTGGGTGAGGTAGTTTTCTAGTTAGGCGAACGTCCATGCAAAACAGTTTCATGCATGCAAAAACAATGAGATGGGAATGAAAGCTAAAACAGAGCTAGGAAATGCTAGTATATATGTAAATGATAGCAAGAGTTCAAATGAATCAAGCAAAAATTATTGCCGCAAGTGAAAACTCAAAAAGCGATGAAAATGCAGCAAAAGGCATGGGAAGTGGCCTTACCCCAAAACAACTGAGCTGAATCTACCAACTGCTCCTCGATGTGATGTGGGATGTAAAATTTGTAAAGTTGACGTGAGTAATGAGCTATGCAATGTCTGGTTGATGATTTTTTAGAACATCAAGGTTCTGACGTACATGTCATGAATCTAGGGAAGCGACACTTGGTGGGAGGTTTCAGAATTTCTCCTTGCATGTAACCTCTAATTGCTAAACATAGATTCCTGAAACAAGGGATGCCTTTGCATTCTGCCTTGGGAGAAGCATCCCATGCATGAAGTGTGTTTTGCTCAGTCCCGGAGGGAACCAGTCAACTCAGTTGCACATGTAAGAGATTGCTCAACTACTGGAGAAAAAAGTGCATTTCTAGATTGGAGCTAGGCTGGTTGCCCAAGAGATTTGTGCAATTTTTGGGTAGAGAAACTAACTTCTTCCTAGGTTTGTGAAAATATTACGCTGAACAACCTACTGTTAGGAAAATTCTAGGAGGGTTGGCTGGCAGGATTGCGCAATCCTGGGGCCCAACAAGCTGTCAGATGGGATTGTGAAATTCCTGGAGAGAATGTTGGTTATCCTCTAGAAATGCGTAATTTTCAAGGTGAAGCTTCTCAGCCTATAGCTGGACCAAGTATGGGTGAGAATCCCGTGAGGGGAATGGATCAAATGTGATTGACAAGCTTCCTTTTTGCGAGGAAAACACTTGAAGCTTGAGTACTTGATGAAGCAAGACAAAGTGCTATGTAAGGTTGGTAGGGAGGCTCCAAAACAGTCTAAGGAAAATTTTTGGAGGGTGATGTAGCCACTACAACATATCACAAGACAGAGGAAGACAATTTCAACTTAGGATATGTGGTTCTTTGATGGGATGCAAGAAATGAAGAAAAAGGAAAACATGGAAAATTTGAAATTTTGAAAATTTGTGGAAAGGACAATACATAATTTCAACTTTAAGAGGGAAGAATTATTTTCTATTGGAGGAAATTAATGGAGAATATTATTCAGGAGGAGCGATTAATGGTAGGCTTCTCAAGCACTACCATGTTTGAAACAATTTCTGCAAATTCTCACCACCATTGTACATACCATTTTGTTTTCTTTTTATGTTCCATTATCTAAGTGGATATCATAGGAGTTTGAAGCCCAAGGAGAAGACCATATGCTTCTTTGATAAGCTGCTTCTTTTATTTTACTTTTATAGTCATGTCATGTCAAATGGTCATTCATTTTTCCATTTCAGTTTAGTTTTCTGCATTCTGACTCCATTGCCCAATGAATAAGACTACTTGGTCTACGATGTTCTTGACACCTCCAAGGAGCTGCCATCACTACCTAGAGCCAATGTTAGTGTCAGTATTGTCTGCCTATCACCAGTGATCAAATATTCTTTTACCAAGTTTGTCAAGAGTCTTAAGGTCAAATGTTACCATCTCACTAGGTTTTTAGAGTAAAATTTGGTCACTGACTAGTTTATCTAGGAATGTTTCCATCCTTTTGGAAATATCACACATGATGGTCGCCTACGTCACTCATATGAAGGAATAATAATAAAAAGGGTGTCTTCTTTATATCAGTCATCATCAATACCATTACACTCAATCTCATGTCTTCATTAAGTCATTAGGGTTTTAAGATCCATCCTCATTCCATGTGTAAATCCAACATTAAATGAATCATGATAAGAAGTTCTTTGCTAAAGTTTTATGAATTTTCATAAGTTCTTCATGGTTGCAATCTCAAGGTTCCAGAAGAAGAGGTATCACTATTCAAAAAGATAAAGAGAAGGTTAGGTTTCATCTCTCCAAAGTGGCCCAGTTTAAAAGGTGAAAAATCAAGTTTTGGAAAGGTATGCGTAGTCCATTTTTATTCAAAAGGGAAATATATTTTTCCTATAAAAACCCAAAAGGTTCCAAACTCATTTAATTTAGTTCATATTCTCCCTTGTTCATCGAGATATCACCTCCATTAGTGAAAAAACATGGGTTTTTTGGACAAATTTGGTAAAAATTCTGTGGCATTGCGCTTCCAGAGACTATGTTGCACTTCTGAGGCCAGTGTTGTGCTTTTGCACACTGCATTGTGCTTCTGCACACTGTGTTGTGCTTCCAAACACTACATTGCGCTTGTGCCAAAGTACCTCGAAACTCTTCCAAACTCACCTAAATTTGATTTTCAAGCTTGCAAAATTATTTCTTGCAACCCTAAGCTTGTTCACAAGTAAGTATAACTCTTTTTCTTACCTTTTCCTTTGGAAAAATGAATTCAAATGCAAGTTCTCTTCATCTAGGGTTGTGAAATTTTCATGTTGTAAGCTAGTGTAATTGATGGTTTCATTATTCTTTTATTGAAAACATGTAAATATTCCACCTCAGACCTCTATACATATTTAAAACACACTTTGATTCACTAGATATCCTATCAATCCTCATGTTACCCTAACTTTACCTAAAGCATAGCTCATACCTAGCACTTCGAGTAGATTTCCTACTAGCTCAGTTTTCCAATTTCTCCTAGACATTTAATTCCCTCATTTCACTCAATTTAAGCTTTGCAAGTTTTTTGCAGCCCCTATTCATCTCCTAAAAATTTCCCTACCATCATTTCCATTCCTCAAACCCCTCATTTCATCATTTCACTCATTCCTCCTTGTTTTTCCATCTTTTTATTATCTAGGATTTGTACCATCGTGGAGGGATATTCTTCACTAGAGAAGAAAAAAAAACATAAAGGAGGCAAAATCCTTAGATACAAGCCTACCAACTATAATGAAATCAACTCATCACCCTTCATCAAGCAGTGTTTTGAAGATGTAAATTGTCTAGAGTTTTGCAAAAGGGTATGTGAAGTAGGTTTCCATGAAAAATTGACTGATTGGATTGCCACTCATCTGAAAGGGGAAAGGGCCATCATAGTAGGGGTTGAGTTTACATTTTTAGTGGCTTCCATTTCACTTACTACAGGGAAACCTGATCATGGAGAATACTAGTTTAAAGGTATGAATTTGGACCTTGAACATTACAGGTCTTTCTTGAAATCACCCTACAAGGAGACCCATATGCACATCATCCCATTTAGGTACCCATTAGAGAAGTATGCACCATTAATGAAGGTTTTCATGAAGTTTTTCACCTGTGAGGGAAGGTTTTCTAAATTATATGCATATCACATCCAGCTTCTAATGCACTTCATAGCTAAAAAACCTCTCAACATGTGCAATTATCTATGTAGAATCCTTGTGAAAATGTCTGAGAAGGTACAGGTGAAAGACAAAGAAGAATACCCTATTCTTTTTCATCATATCTTGATAAATATTGTAGTTCTCCATGAGCTTGCAGAGAAGAACATGACATGGGATTCATTCATAGAAATAACTTTGCAATGGCATGAAACTATTGTTTTGCTTCAACATCAAAACATACCAACACAGCAGATGGAGTTAGGATCATCAAGCAAGTCAAAGGAGGTTCCTAAGGCACCTAGACCTGATGTGACTAGAATTTATCAAAGAGGAAAAAGGCTTGTGTTTACTTCTTAGGTTGAGAAAAGGGCTAAGCCTTCTGCATCGACAAAACATGGATCACATATACAAGATGAAGACTTGATTGAGCATGAAGTTGAGTTAGTGGAATTGGAAACAACAAATGAGCCTTAAAAAATGTAACAGATTATCAAAGAGAAGGATTCTCATATCAGAGAACTCATGGAAAACATGGCAAGAGCAAGGTTTGTTATCTCATTCCTTGAACAAGAAAATAGTCAGCTTAAAGCTAGACAACTCATCATGGAGAAAGAGAAAACTAAATTGTTGCAGCAAGGTGGCAAAGACAAAGTAGTGTTGGAACCTACTAAAGATGTAGAAACTAAAAAGGAATTTAGGAAAAAAGGCCAAGGGCCAAGGGACTCAAAAAGGCATTGAAGGAGGAGAAAGGAAACAGTTTGTTAGATGAAGACCTAGACATGGAGGACAAAATTGCCTTGGATATCAAGGAGGATAGAGACTATTGGCTAGATAAGGTCAATGACTACTTAGAAAATATTTTTGAAAAAGCCAACAGAGATAACCATCTACTAAGGCACGTGGCACATCACTATCAAACCAAAAACATGATATGTAACATCAAGCTCAAGCAGTTGGAAAACAACCTAAAGGAAACCCTAAAGGACAAAAATGAGAGGAATAAATTGGAGATCCTTGATGAAGCATCCATGAGGGGTTGACATACATCATTTTTCACCTCATTAAAATTTTTGAAGGATTTCTGAGCATTTTTTGTTTTTGACTATTTTGGTGGCAAATTCAAAAAATTAGCTAGTCACAAAAGCGCAACACCTTGGTGATGTGATTTTTCCTCAGGCCTCCAAATGAAAAATGGTTTATAGTTTTGGAAATATCATGGCCTCCTCTCAAAACCTACTTCATAATATTTCTCAGGGAGGGTCCAAATTTTGAGAAAAGGAAGAAAAAGGGGGCAAAAATCAACATTTTGCCCCTCTTTTTGACAGGTGTTGCGCTTCTATAGACACCTTGGGAGAATGAGTTTTTGAAGGCCTTCCATTGGGTCAGTTTCAAATATTCAAGGTAGTATCGAAACTAAAGAGGAAAGGATAGTTGACTGTTCTCTCAAATATCAATTTGGACTTCATGAAGACACCTTAAACTGGGCTCAAAGCTGGCGCTGCGCTTCAACAAATGTTTGAGTTTTTAATTTAAATTTCACTATGCAATTTCCTAATTTTCAGTTTGACTTTGTCAAAGTCAAAAATCTTGATGTAATTGAATTAGTTCGAGGTTAGCTTATGTAATCGTGAAATAAAGAGACATTATAGGTTGTTTTTATGATTTAATAGTCCTCATTAAGAGAGAAAAATCCAAAACAAAGTCTAAAAGAAGTGTTTGTATTTGACCTTCTCACTCTCACCTGTTGGTTGAGAGAATCTTCGAAATAGTTCCACCACCTAGGAATTTGACTCCTGAAGGTTGGGAAGTGGTTCAATTGAGTCTATATGTATCATTTCTCATTCAGAGGGAAGGGTTGGACTTTTTTGAAGAAGGATCGTATCTTATGTTCTCTTACAGCTAATATAGGAGCAGTTGCAGCTACATTTCAGGAATTCTAGTTCAGTGAGTCTATGGTGTTGTTTTCTTTTCCTTTCAGTTTCTAATGGATAAATAATCTCTCTTTACATGCTTTATCGTCTTCCTATGAATTTACTTGCAGTTATATAGACATAAGTCTTGAATTTAAGCTATGTTTATGTGGAAATCATACTTGTGTTTCTTTTCTTCTAAAACTAATGATTTCATGCTTTCACTTGCTCATTAGGTTCTCTTAAACTCACAAATATATACTACATTGAAAAGGAATATAAGTGCACCATAACAGACTGATATCTAGCTCCTTTTTATACTTTTCACTGCATACTTGAATCTTAGACCTAATTACCTTCTCTAAACCCTATTCCATTAAACAAGAAAAACCCTAAATTCACAAATATATCTAGCCTAAAACCCTTTTCTTGACAGTTATTCATTGACAAATCATTTTAGAGATCCATCTCTAGTTCATTAGGGCTAGCTACTGAATTGAAAGTGGTTTGAGGTTACCTCTTTCGATCTCCTCCTTAGCCTAGAAAATTGTAGGCGACAATAGACGATTCCACTTTCGATCTTGTGATTTCATTCCGTTAGTGTGTGCCTTTCAGGCTGTGTAATATTAAAGGATTCTAAGGGACACACTTCCCTTTCCCCTCCATGTGTTAGAACCTCCGCACATCTCACTTGACTTGCTGCAAGGTCACACACTTTCTTCCAAAAAAGTTATCACACTTACCTCTGTGCACTACCAAAGTCAAGGCAGTACTTTACTATGCACTACTGGGAGTCCTACTCGAAACGATCTAAGGTCTAGTTGGGACTTCTTACCAGGGAGATCCCTTGACATCTTTTCATGTCCAACATTGTCAACATTTTTGGTGCTAGAAGGAGGGCTAGATGACAAGTTGAGCCCTCAAAGTCTGTTTTGAATCTCTTCACAACATCCATAAATTATATTACAATCTCAACTTCAGCATGTTTTTCTCATGCACATGACTTCAAAGTCTCAGAGGATGTAATAGATAACTTGTCATGTATCAAGTATGACGGTGAATGCAGAGAAGCCTTGTTAAGACACGGAGTTTCTGTTTCCATATTAGGCTTTTATGAAAGGAATGAAGTCCCTTCATACGGCATTGTCTGTGGGTTGTTCTCTTACATGTTAAGTGTGGAGCTTAATTATATTCTTTATTTAGAGGTATCGCCACATTGGACCTTAGTTCGTAATGTGGTGGCAACGTCGCCCATAAAATGTACGTTGAAAGGGGGGTCCAGGGGGGTCGGGGGATCTTTGGGAGTCCCCCCCTAGCGAGGAATTGGGGGAATCACCCCCAAAGCTAAAAATAAATGTAAAAATTCCTTTTAAAATGTTGTAATTTCATAGTCAATCTGGGTCGTTCATTAGGCGAAGATCTGACAGTAGAAGTTATGTTTAATTTATGTTTTTTCCCTAGAAGGAAACCCCTCTCTATATATATGAGGGAATTGGAATTGTATTGCGTCTATGTAGATTTGTATTCTGAGTGAAGAAAAGAGAGGAGATTGACAGCGAAGAGGGAATTACAACAGATCTTCCATAGCTTATATCTCTTCATTTTGCTGGATAATATAAAAGGAAGGACTAAATATTTATTCGTGGACATAGCCCAAATTGGGTGAACCACGTATATCTATTTCTCTCTTATTTTATGTGTTTTCTATGTTTATGTTTCTGCAATATATTTTATGTGTTTCATTGCTCTGTAATATAGAATTTTCTAATAACTGGTATTAGAGCCAAAGGTCTATTTGGCTGAAAAACTCGCACGAGAGAAGGGTTTATGGTTGAAAAATTTAAAAACCAAAAGTACCAGTTGTGGAAGATGCAGATGGAAGATTATCTGTATCAAAAATATCTATACCTACCATTGAGTGGAAAGACAAAGAAGCCGACGAGTATGACAGACACAAAATTAGATATTCTCAACAGAAAGGCACTTGGAACAATACAGTTGTTCCTAGTGGCATCAGTAGTGTTTAATATTTCAAAGGAAATGACAACAGAGGGTTTAATGTCAGAATTATCCAAATTATATGAAAAACTCTCCACCTCAAATAAGGTATTTCTTATGAAGCATTTATTTAATATGAAAATGTCAGAAGGTGGATATGTTTCTGATCATTTAAATGAATTTAATACAGTTACCAATTAGTTAAGTTCTGTAGGGGTAGCTTTTGATGATGAAGTTAGGGCTCTGTTATTTCTATGCTCATTTCCAGAAATTCGGAATGGTTTAGTTATGGCCATTAGTAACTCTGTCTCTGGATCTAGTACTTTAAAGTTTGATGATGTTATCAATACAATACTTAGTGAGGAAATGCGACAAAAAAGCTGCAGTGAGACATCAAGTAATGCTTTGACTGCAGAGACTAGGGGAACAAATGGAAAGAGGAAAGAGCCCAGGATATCACAGTAAGTCAAGGAAAGGCAGATCCAAGTCTAGATTGAGAATAGTGTGCTAGAAATGCAGGAAGAAAGGACACTTGAAGAAAGACTGCAAGTCTCAGAAGGGAAAAGAAGGAGACACGTAGCAAGAAAACAATCATGAAGCAAATGTGATAGGTGATGTGTTGCAAGATGCTTTGATTCTTTCATTAGAAAATCTTATTGATGCCTGGGTGGTAGATTCTAGGGACTCATTCCATGCAACACCTAATAGGAAACATTTTCATGATTATGTTCAAGGAGATTTTAGACAGGTTCGATTGGGTGATGATAAACCTTGTAAAATCATTGGAATGGGTAGAATTTTAATAAAACAACAGAATGGAAATCAATGGCTATTGAAGGAGGTAAGGCTTGTTCCAAATTTGAAGAAAAATCTAATTTCAACAGGGCAATTGGGAGGTGAAGGTTATGTAACTACTTTTACAGATAAAACATGGAAGGTCACTAAAGGAGCCTTGGTAATAGCAAAAGGAGAAAAGGTTGGTATATTGTATTTATGCAATGGTATTTCTAATTATTTTAATTCCTTAACCTCTACAGGAGAAGACACAACATTGTGGAATCATAGGCTCGGGAACATGAGTGAGAAGGGGATGCAGATTCTTCGCTCCAGAAATTTGTTCTTAGGTTTGAAGCGTGTTGATTTAAAATTCTGTGAGAATTGTGTTTATGGAAAATAGAAGAGAGTTAGATTCCTCAGAGTTGGGAAAGAAAAGAAGAGTGAAAAATTAGAGCTTGTACATACAGATGAATGGGGACCTACTAAGATATCATCTCTCAGTGGCTCTCGTTATTATGTTACTTTTATTGATGATGCAACCAAAAAAACTGGATTTATTGTATTCAAAATAAATCTGATGTATTTGACACTTTCAAAAAATGGAAAGCTTTGGTTGAAAATGAGACAGGAAAAAGGTTGAAGTGTATTATATTAGACAATGGAGGTGAATATTTCAACAAATAGTTTGATAGCTACTGTTCATAGAATGGAATTTGTAGAGAAAAGATAGTTCTAGGAACACCGCAAGAAAATGATGTGTCAGAAAGGATGAACAGGACAATAATGGAACATGCAAGGTGCATGAGATTGCATGCAAGATTGCCTTTACAATTTTGGGCAGATGTTTTAGATACTGTTGTTTATCTAATAAACAAAGGGTATTCAAGTTCTTTGGATGGTGGTATTCCAGAGGAGGCATGGATAGGTAAAAATATAAACTACTCATTTTTATAGACTTTTGGTTGTGAAGCCTTTGTCCACATTAATAAAGAAAATAGAACAAAGCTTGAGGAAAAATCAAAGAAATGTACCTTTATTGGATATGGTGTTAATGATTTTGGTTTTCACTTTTATGATTATGAAAAATACAAAATATTAGGAGTAGAGATGTCATATTCAATGAAAAGGTTTTGTATAAGGATCAGATGCAGGAAAAGAAACGGGAAAAATAAACAAAGAATATATAGTGCTTGATGAGATCACATAAAAAGTGAAGGTGCTTGAAAATCATAATTATCAATAGCCAAAACAACAACAATAGCCACAACAACAACAAGCACCTAAAATTCCTGAAAGTGGTGTTAAAAGATCTACTAGGATAACTAGACCCCCTGAATGATACTCTCCTTCCTTATCATATGTATTGTTGATTGATTCTAGTGAACTAGAATGTTATGAAGAAGCAGTACAAGTAGAAACCAGAAAGAAGTGGGAGCAAGCCATGAAAGAAGAGATGGACTCATTAGGACATAACCAGAATTGGGATTTAGTCAGGTTGCCTACAGGTAAAACAACATTTCATAATAAATGGGTTTACAAGTTGAAGGAAGAAGATAGAGGTAGAAAAAGGTATAAAGCTAGACTTGTGGTGAAGGGGTTTGCACAGAAAAAGGGTATAGACTTTGATGAGATATTTTTTCTTTTTGTTAAAATGAATTCAATCAAAACTATTTTAAGTTGAGTAGTGGCTGAAGATTTCCATATTGAGTAGTTAGATGTAAAGACAACCTTTCTCCATGGGGATTTGGAGGAAGAGATATATGCAACAACCAAAAGGATATGAGGTCAAAGGGAAGGAGAAACTAGTGTGCAGGTTGAAGAAGAGCTTGTATGGCTTAAAAAAGGCTCCAATGCAGTGTTATCTAAAATTTGACACGTTTATGTTTGAACAAGGTTATACTAGATGTCACTCTGATCATTATGTTTATATCAAAAATAAAAATGATGGAAGCTATATTATATTGTTATCATATGTAGATGACATGCTTGTTACAGGTTCTAACATGCAGGAAATAAATGTGCTCAAAAGAAAATTGGTAAACTCATTTGCAATGAAGGATTTGGGTGCTGCAAAACAAATCCTTAGTATCAGAATAAATAGAGAGAGAAAGAATCATAAATTAACGTTGTCTCAGAGTGAGTACATACAAAATGTGTTGAAAAGGTTTAATATGTGGAATGTAAAACCAATTAGTATACCTTTGGCTATCCATTTCAAACTAAGTAAGGAAATGTGTCCCAAGGCTCAGGAAGAAATGGATTATATATATCTAAAGTTCCATATGCATTAGTAGTTGGAAGCTTAATGTATGCAATGGTCTGCACAAGGCCTAATATTGCACATGCAGTGGGAGTTGTAAGTAGGTACATGAATAATCGAGGAGAAGGACATTGGATGGTAGTGACATGGATTCTCAAGTATTTGAGACTTACCACAAATCAAGCATTATGCTTTGGTGGTTCAAACATTGCTTTACAGGGATATGTTAATGCAGATATGACGAGTGATAGAGATAACAAGGGAGCACCACAGGGTATGTATTTATTGTAGGTGGAACAATTGTCAGTTGGGTCTCAAAACTACAAAGTGTTGTTGCACTCTCAATAATGGAAGCAAAGTATGTTGCTGCTACAGAGGCTAGTAAATAAATGATTTGGTTACAAATGTTTCTAGATGAATTAGGTGAGAAACAGGAGTTGGGCAGGTTATACAGTGAGAGTGAGAGTGCCATACATATTGTAAAGAACTCTGCATTTTATTCCAATACTAAACATATACAGCTCAAGTACCATTTCATACAGTCAACATTGGAAGATGGACAATTGAAGCTAGAAAAGATACACACTAGCTAGAATCCTACAGATATGTTAACAAAAGTTGTAACCAGGGAGAAATTGAGATTCTGCTCAGTTTCAATTGGTCTTCAAGTATGATGAAGAAGATGAGAAACAACCAAGTCTAAAGTGGAGTTGTTGTCTAGCAAATGAAGCAACGATGAAGTTGTTATAATCAGTCTCCAAGTAGGAGATTGTTGGGTGTGGAGCCTGATTATCTTCCTTATTTAGAGGTAACACCATATTGGACCCTAGTACATAATGTGGTAGTAACTCCACCTATAAAATGTACGCTGCCAGGGGGTGGTGACAATTATTTGGAGCCCCCCAGCGGGGAATTAGTGGTAGAGCCCCCGAAGCTAAAAATAGATGTAAAATTTCCTTATAAGATGTTGTAATTTTGTAGTCAATCTAGGTAGTTCATTAGGCAGAGATCTAATGGTAGAAGTTATGTTTAAATTAAGGTTTTTTCCCTAGAAGGAAACCCCTCATTATATATGAGGGAATTATATTGCATCTATGTAGATCTGTATTTTGAGTAAATAAGAGAGAGGAGATTGAGAGTGAAGAGGGAATTACAACGGATCTACTGTAGGCTGTATCTCTTCATTTTGGTAGATAATATAAAAGGAAGGACTGGTTGTTTCTCCATGGATCTAGCCAAAACTAGGTGAACCACGTATATATGTGTCTCTCTTGTTTTGTGTGTTTTATTAGTTTATGTTTATGCAATATATTTTATGCGTCTCATTTTTCTGTAATATATAATTTTCTAACATTACACATTTGATGGGGACGTTGACTAATGGTGTCGCACATTTCCCATAACCTATATTTACTCTTATGATCACATGATCGGAGAGTTAATATGTTCTTTCTATCTATATGGTTGCAAAGCACTCAATAAAAAAATTATAGAATTATGGAAAACACCTGATGAATCTATTGTGAAATTTTGGGATCTCTTTTGTAATCTTGCTTTTCAAATCCCTGAAGATGAAATTGACTGGAAATTTCGCAAAGAAATATTTCAATATCTTCTTCACATATCTGAAAATCCACATGATTTGGAACCATTCAAACTCCTCCCATCCTACCTCTATGTTATGTCTGCTAAATATAAGATGGACAAGGTTGTTGTCACAAGTGACCCTCAATCCTCTTCTCATCATAAAACTCTAGCTTCATAGTACAAGGTGGGAGAAGTTACGAACCCATCTATTGAACTATCACACCTTCCCACCCCAACTGCCTTGGATATCTATGCAAATTTGGACTGCAACCCTGTTGGTTGTCACATGGTATTGTCTTCTCAACCTCTGTCCTCTGGTTCCTTTGATCCTCTAGATTGTACTATGTTGTGTTCACCCGTTCCAATCTCCATCTCTGTTTTTCACGATGATCAAGTTGTCGACAGAGTTGGTGTCTAGGAGCCAACCTATGTTGTCATTTTTGATGAGTATGTGTGGGAATCTCAAGAAGAACCTACGGTGAAGAATGACCTCCTTCTATCTGCACCTCATCCACTTTTTCCTGACATCTTTTGTGATTCTTCCATTTCTGACTTCTCTTGTGAAAATTCATTCCCAGATGTTTCTACTTTCGATCACTCACAGGAAACTCAAGATGTCAGTCTATCATTTGATTGTGGAGAGGAAACATATTTCTTTCCAAATCCACCCAATCTGTCATCTTTTCTTTATGGAAATTCAGAGGATGAAAATTTTTGTTTCTCATCAACCCCTCTATATGATTCATCATATCATAAGGATTTCGATGTACATCTCAAATTTTCTGATAGTGGTTGTCATGATCTATTCACTCACTCAATTGATCATGATGTTCATTCACTTGTTGTTGATGTTTCTAAGCTACTGGTATTTGATGAGCTACATGTTAATCAAGTGGTAACCCCTTACGCTGTTGAGGCACTTCAGCCCAAGCTAATGGTTATCTCAAGTTCTTGCGGCCTTGAGGTCAATTCCAATACCAATATGAAATTTGCTGAAAAACCCCAGACTCCTCATCACTCTCCCATTTTCATTGAAAACCAATCTTATCCATGTATTTAACCTCCTCCACCAGAATCATATGATCCTATCGCTCATGCATTGAAGGAGTTATACATAGCAAGTCATTTTTCTAACCGTACTTTTTCTTCTTTCTGCATGTTTTCTCATTTTTCTAGATCAAAAGAGTTTGCATA
>APFE031308831.1:0-10105 GCA_000404065.3 Pinus taeda | reverse complement strand
TCTGGTACATGCCTCACATCAGTTAATATTTTGGTTGTGCCATCAAACATTTGTAGTTGTATGCTTCCAATCCCAAAAATATTACATGTTACATCATTACCCATGTACACAACACCATCATCAATTGATCTATATGTTTTAAACCAATCTTTATGTATACACATGTGGTTAGATGCCCCGGAATCTAACAACCAATGTTGATCATGTTTTGAAGCATTAACAGACAATACCTCATCACTCATACCTGAAACTGAACCTGTATCTATGGTATTGGCTTCCTTCTTTTCTGTCGAAGAGCCCTCTTTGTCAGCCTGCTTTCACTTCCAACAATCCTTTTTCAGATGTCCAGCCTTGCCACAATGCCAGCACTTCGCCTTGGGCTTCTTTCCTTTGGACTTCGAACGAGAGTTGCTATGCTTTCCACCGGAGTGTCTCTCTCGTGAGCGACCTCTGGCCATCATTACCTCTGATGTCGAAGTGTCTGCATTCGACCTCTTCCTCGTCTCCTCAGCCAACAAGGCTCCAACAACATCGTCAAACTCAAGAATATCTGATGTACTAAAACTTATGGAAGTAACAAAATGATCCCAGGATTCAGGTACAGAACATAATAAAGTTATCACCTTATCCTCTGTATCAAATTTTACATCTAGACTGTTTAATTGCACCAACAAGGTATTAAAAACATTCAGGTGATCAGCAATTGAGGTACTCTTTATCCGCAAACTGTAAAGCTCTCGTTTCAGGAGAATTCGATTTGTCAAAGATTTCGTTCATGTAGAGCTTCTTTCAAGCTATCGCCACAGGCCTGCAACGGTTTTCTCTGAGCACAATCGGTTAAAAAGAACATCGTCCCCAGACATTAACCGAATTCCCGCTCAGAGCTCTACACATTCCATCTTCATTTCCCATCATCCTACCGTCATGGAAGCAGGTCTTTGTTTTTCTCCCAACAATGCTTTCCGACCACACCTTGTTGAACCAGCATTTCGTGCATCTTCACCTTCCAGATCTCAAAATTATTCTTGCCATTAAATTTCTCAATTTCGAAACGGGCACTCTGATTTTTCGCCATTTTATATCAAAAAAGCACAATAATCTCCAATATCCAACCAGCAATTTAAAAAAATTGCCAATGCCTTTGTTTTTACTCAACAAAAAATTGCCTATGCCTTTAAAAAAAGTTGTCGTTTACACTTCACAAAAAAAAATAATATCTGCCTCTTCCTTTGTTTCTTTGCCTTTAAAAAATTTTCATTTGCAAGTTTATCCTTATACGCACGAGGTATATCAACCAAAAATGGTTTATAACAAAAACGCTCCGATACCAAGGCAGTTTGCACAAATCATACCGACAGATCCTTTTCTGCGCGAGAATTCCTTTTCTACAGGTTTTCGCAATCACCACGGCCTCTTCCAGTATCCGATCAGACCCTTGCGTTTAAAAAAAAAAAAAAAAAAACTGTGTTTTTTGTTTTTTAAAATTCTGCGAAATCTTATGACTGTCACTGCGTTGTTACACAACTTGACTGCGGGTTTTATAGAACAACGCGGCACACTAGACATCCGCTCCACAAATAGCAGACAACGCTCCACGAACAGCAGACCGCGCAGCACCTCCAGGCATCCGCTCCATGCAGTTTGTGTATACCAGATCCACGCTCAGCGTGCAGGGTAATGGACGGCTCCAACAATCCACGCACAGAACAATACACTTCTCCAACGCTCCACCTTCAACAGTGCACTCCTCCAACTTGCTCTGATACCAATTGTTGGATCAAGTGCACAGCAAACTTAATTAAACACACAGTAGAAAAATAAACAAGCACATAAAACACATCTTTTAACGTGGTTCACCCAACCAATCTGGGCTACATCCACCAAACATAGGCATCAAGAATATATTAATCAAATTGGAGATTACATCAAGAAATCCTCACACACTCTCCCCCAGCTATCCGTATGACAACCTATTTTATAGCAGAGAGAATTTAACTGCTCTCACATCAAATTTAGGATGCATTAATTTGCTCCCAACAACCTGGAGATAATCCAGCAACAGATTTTCTATTGTTGTCACACACTGGGATTTTGTCTATTTTGACTAAAACTGAAAAATCTCAACAAAAGTATGAGAATTATTGAACTCAAAAGGGGTTGGTATTAATTGGTGCCAACTAATCACTAAGAAAGGAAACCTTCAACGTAAAATCAATAATAGATAGAATTATAACACATTTTGAAATTTTGTAGGAAAAATCACATGTAAAGGTAACGAATTTACATGGAACCCGTGTTGTAGATCCCAACTTGTCTACATCATTTATTTCACTGGTGGAGTGGTAGCCATTAGCTATGGTATCAACAAGAAGCATGCTAGTAAGAAACTACAATAAGTATAGAAATGAGAACTGTGTTATACTACTCGTAATGACTATGACCAGGAAAAGAAAGACCTTCACTTATGCAAATAATGGCTATGGACAGGAGAAATCCCAATTCACTGGGGTTTGTTGTAGAGTCGTAGTAAACCAGTAGAATGACCAACCATCACTGAGGTGGAAGGAGGGTTGGTTAACCTTAACTTCCTTGTTGCAATCTAAATCGTTAGATTAAACCCTAAGGAAATAAATGGCATGCATGGAGAACAAGTGTTTATACGGACGAGATGATCTGACAAGCCATATGGAAGGTCAAGAGATTTCCATTATAGTCATATTACAAACATGGCTAGCAATAAAATACTATGTTAAGTCCTCAATCATATAATCACATTAACCAAGGTATAACGAAGATCATACACATAATGTCATCAACGTATTAAGTTATGAGACCGGGGTACCATGATAACATTATAACCATATCCCAAATCATACCCCAACAATTAAGATTATTATAAGATATGAGTAATGAAATGGAAGCCTTTATGGAAAATAAAATAATGTATAATACTAAGTAAAAAAAAGTCTTTAGTGTTGTTTAGGTATTTTACAGGTGGTATCAAAGCCAAGGTCCAATACTGTGGTTTGATTGGGCAACTAGGAGAACAACATAATGTGTTCATGTTTACAGAGAGGAAGCATGATGAGGAGATAAATTGGAAATACACCAACCATCAAACTGTCAATAGGATCATGGTTAATGCCATTCCCTAAAGCTAAACCATAGATGTGGGTTCAGTGAGGGGAAGAAAAATTAAATACAAATGTTGCATTATTTGAAACAATTCAAAAATTAAAAGATGAGATGGAAAGATTGAGCGTTGATAATGAAATTTTGATGCAAGAACAAAAAAGGATCATGAAAATTATTTCAAGTTGACAAACCATAAACCTCCCATCCCAAGCCTTGATCATGGAAACAATGTTGGGGCACAAAGGCGAAGAGATGACAACCTAGAATCTGAAGGTGATCAAGAAGATAATGAGGTGGAATCTGGAAATGTGTCTCCTCACAAAGGACCTAACAGACAAAAAACTTAATTACAAGGAGAATTTAAGAAAATTGAATACCATATGTTCGATGGTGAGATGGAAGAAGCCACTAAATCCTAGTTGATTAATATGAACAAATATTTTTCATATTTACGAGTATGGTAACACAATGAGGGATCATTTGGAAATTTATTAACTATAAGGAAAAGACACCTTATGGTGGGAAGTTGTTAAAATAGTACAATGTATTAATGAACGAGAGGTGACATGGGAAAACTTCCAAGGCCATTTCAAAGACAAATACCTAACAAAATGATTTTATGTCAAAAAAGCAAAGGAGTTCCACGATGTTAAGCTAGGAAAACTTTCCATGGATGAGTTTATAACAAATTTTACATATTTATTGAGATGTGTTCCTTACACGCGAGAGGAAAAAGCAAAATTACAATGATTTATCAATAATATTCTTGCATTTATGAAGGAATGCTTAGAATTCGACAACCCCAAAATGATAGATGAATCCATTTGAAAGACCCAAATATGCTACCAATAGATAAGGACAAAGGGGGATAATAACATAAGGTGGACATGTAAGAAAGGGCAGAAAAAATCGTACATTGCTAAGGGTATAAAGCCTACACATTTCAAGGGTCCATACAAAAACCAACAAATTAAAAATTCATGGAGATTGCAACAAAAGCATAAGCTACAAAGTGAATCAAATCCTACATAACAACTCAATAAAACTAAATTTGACCAAGTAAGAAAACTTCGTTACAGTGTTGGGGATGTGGAGGACCTCATTATGACAAAAATTGTCCTTATCGAAAGGGAATAGACCAGGTAGCACAAATTCAAGAGGCATCCACAGTGTGGGAGGTAGCAAGCTTGTTTGGAAATATCAACATGGCATTAGAACATCACTAAGAAGAATACCAACCAACTATGTTGGATTTTGAAGTTAAGGTCTTTAACCAAGCCATTTTTATTTTAGTTGACCTTGAAGCCAGTCTGAGTTATGTATGTCCTAAAATTATAAAAAAAAATTGTCATTTACAAGTAACAAAGTTCAAAAACCCATGGTTGGTACAGGTTTCCATAGGGACAAAGAGGAAAGTGACAAATAAAGTTGATAATTTTCGTGTTATATTGGCAGATAATCCAATAACAACAAATTTGAATGTGTTACCTTTGGGGCCATATGAAATTTTAATTGGCATGGATTGACTGGAGAAATATTTGTCTCTCATAAATTGTAGGGATAAAACAAATAGTTTCTATAATTTAGGAGTTAGAAAGGAAGTTTAGGGAATTAAGAGACCTTTAAAATTAAGGCCCATTACACCCTCACAATTGGAAAAGTTCCTTAAAAAAGGTTGTCAAATCTATGTTTTCCAATGGGGGTACACTAATTCTAAGGAAAAGTCTACGACACTAGAAATCTTACCCATTGTGAAAGAATTTACTGATGTTTTCCATGAATAAATCCCAATATTTCCTCCTAAGCGAGACATATATTTTACTATTGAATTAATTCCATGAGCTACTCTAGTATCTAAGGCACCATACCACATGAGTATCCTTGAGTTAACTAAATTAAAAATGCAGTTACAAGAACTACTGGATAAAAAGTATATTCGCCCAAGTGTGGCGCCTTGGGGAGCCCCTGTACTTTTTGTTAGGAAGAAGGATAGTACCTTACTATCCTTATGACTGTACATTTATTATAAAGAGTTAAATAAACTAAATGTTAAGAATAAATACCCACTACCCAGGATTGATGATATATTTGATCAAGTAAAAGGTGCTACCATATTCTCGAAATTGACCTACACTCTCGATATAATCAAATCAAAATAAAGGAGGAGGATATGTGTAAGAAAACTTTCAAAACTCACTATAGGAATTACGATTTTGTAGTTTTACGCTTTAGACTCACTAATGGCCCAACAACGTTTTTGTGCCTTTTGAATAGTATATTTCATCAATACTTTGATAAATTTGTGTTGATTTTTATTGATGATATTATTATCTACATGAAGAATTAGAAGAGCATAAGAGGCATTTAGAGATAGTAAGTGTGAATTTTACAAAGACAAAATTCAATACTTGGGACATGTCATAACTCAAGAAGGGATAACAGTAGATCCAGAAAAGATCAAGACTATAATGGAGTGGCATGTTCCCAATAACATAGCTAATATTAGATCTTCCATGGGGTTATTTGGTTATAATCAACATTTTATTGAAGTATTTTCAAGGGTGGCCTATCCCATTACTTCTCTACAGAAAAAGGGGAAAAAAGTGATTGCATAGTTGAATGTCAAAGCAACTTTGACTAGCTGAAACATTTACTTACCACAACTCCCATTTTAAGGATTGTTGATCCAGAGAAGGAATTTATGGTCTACACAGACGCTAGTAAGGAAGGGGTTGGAGGAGTTTTGATGCAAGAGGGAAGATTTGTTAACTATAAGTATAAAAAATTAAAAGACCATGAACAAAAATATTCAGCTTACGATTTGGAGCTGTCATTAGTGGTTCATGCTTTGAAAGTATGACGCCACTATTTACTTGAAATTTTTTTTATATTAATGACAAATCACAATAGTTTAACCAACTATTTTAAACAACCCACAATAAATGCATGACAAGAACGATGGGATGAATTTTTCAGTGAATTTTACTTTGACATTAAGCATATAAAGGGAAAACAAAACCGAGTAGCAGATGCCTTAAGCACAAAACTTAATTTTTTTTATGAAATCCCATTCAACAAAGTTAAAACTGATTTTATAGAGAAAATTAAAGATGTTGGTATAAGGGACCCTCGTACCAATTTCTATGACAGAAAGAAAAATTAGAAAACAACAACGAAAGACAGTTGGGATATGATATTAATGAAGACAATGTGTTAATTTACAAAGGCATATTTTATGTCCCAAGTCAGCAAGATTTAAAACAGTTAATCCTAAGTGAATGCAATAAATTCCCTTATGCTGCTCATCAAGGATATCAAAAATTACTTACTTCTCTAAGGAAAAGGACTATTTTTGGCTTGGCATGAAAAACAAAGTAGCAGAATATTTGACCAAGTGCTTGGAATGTCAATTGGTAAAGGATGAACACCAACAACTAGACAGGTTGCTTCACCCATTTCCCATTCCTGGATGGAAATGGGAGATTGTTACACTTGATTTTATTACTGGTTTACCTAAATCTAGGAGACATAATGATTTTGTAATGGTGCAGTAGATAGATTAAGTAAGGCAACAAATTTTATGCCAGTGTAATCTACCTATAAAACGGTTCAAATTGCTAATATTTTTATAAGAGAAATTTTTAGATTGCACGGTATGTTGAAAATGGTAATATCAGATAGGGATATGAATTTTACATTTGGCTTTTGGGAATCCCTATTCACTAGATTGGGTACATAGATACAATTCATTACTTATTATCATCCTCAAACAGATGGACAAACTGAATGATTCAACCATGTTTTAAAGGATATGTTAAAAATGTATGTGATGCAACATGGAGGATATGTTAAGAGTGTAAGTGGTGAAACAACTGAATAAATGAGAAGATTACCTTCAGTAATAGTTATCATACCTCCTTAAAAATGAGTCCATTTGAGTTATTATATGGGCATAAGTGCAGAACACCTACTAATTGGAATATCCCCAAAGGTAAACTAATGTTGGCATTAGATATGTTGAAAGAAATGGAGGGTACTGTGAAAAAAGTAAGGATGAATCTGAAGGCCACACTGGACAGACAGAAGGCTTACACTAATAAAAAGTGAAGTTATTGAGAATTTCAAGTTGTGGATCACGTGTATGCATGAGTAAAACATAAAAGAAGTACTTTACGCTAGGGGGGTTGTTCCAAGTTGGCTCCCCAATTTTGTGGTCCATTCTAGATTCTAACATGAATTAGGCATGTGGCATATCAACTAGTGTTTCCTAGTCACACATGTGTACATAATGTATTTCATGTTTTATTATTGAAAAAGTATATATATGACCCCGAACATATTATTTATTAGTAGGATATACAAGTAAAACAGTTCATGGGAAAATTGTATGTATGTATGTTATAAATTTGTTCATGTATAAAAACTAATGGTAACTCATTGGATCTAATTGTAGGTCAAACTAGATGATGAGTTCTTGGTTGAGGCCTTATGTATACTTGATTGGAGAGAAGTAATGTTGCGGAATCGAGTTATGACCCAGGTTAAAGTGTAGTGGTGGAACTTTAGCCTAGAGGAGGCTACTTGGGAGGAATTTTTTTATATGAAGGAATCATATCCCATCCTATTCTAATAGCTTGGGAAAACACCATTTGACGATGTTCACTCAACGGGGGGTGGGGATGGGGGAGATGTAGTGCTGGTAGTTAGTAAATAGGTTTACTGCAATTTAAAGAACATTGCTTTACTTTGTGGGCCACGACGTAGTCCAAAATAATATTTCACATAGACATATATTTTTATTTTTATGTTTATTTAAATTTCATAATGTTTATGTGATGGACATGAAATCATAATGGGAAATAATGCTAGAGAGTCTCACAACCTGGTAGTTGAACATTTATGGGAAAGGCAGTTTCCTTCCCAAGATCCTCCTTGGAAATAAAACTTCCAAAAATAAAGCCAAGAGGGTAAGGAAGAACCTGGGGCAGAAGGGGAGAAATGACTATAGAAGTATAAGAAAGAATTACTGTTAACAAACTCTAGAGCTGGTTGGACGATGGAGTCCATATGAAGCTTGAATGCTCAGATTGTAAACCCTTGAATATGTCTGGTTGGGATCACATAGCCCTTGGGAAACCAGTCCAATACTAGTTACTATTTTGAACTACTCTGGGTGAAGTAGGCTCTAGGGGAGATGCAATGTTAAAGACTGGTCTCATTGGTTGGGTGGAACATTATATTCCTAGTGATTGTCTAATTCACTGAGTGAGAAAAAAATACAAATAAGGATCTAATCAGTACGTTTATGTTTCTTTTTCTTTTTCTATGTTTTAAAATTATGATAAGATGTGCTAATCAATTGCATAGGTTGTGGTTTGAAGTTTGAAATACTTAGTCTCGTAAGGGAACAAATGGAATGGAATGATTACTGCTCTAGAGATGATGAAATAGTCAAATAAATTTGACATGATCTGATAAGGGTTGGGGTTAGTTCCAGTCTCAGTCATTGAAGCAACAACCATGGAACAATCCCTCTTCCTAGAGTAGAATATAGAAAGTAACAAATCTAATAGGGTACATAATGGTATCTAGAAGAACCTCAAGTAAAACTATGCAAATTATCATTAAGCAGAAGAATGCATACAATTAAAAAGAAGGGATAGGGTTAGTTTTCTGACCAAGTTGGGTTACGAGTAATTGGAAAATAGTCCCGTAATCCTCTAAAAATAAGGAACATTAACTATACAATAAAAATGAAAATTGCAGTAGTTAAATATAAAAGATTGGTGAACCCTCTCTACATTCAGATATAGTAGGTAAACCATTAATAATAAGTTTTAATAAGGAAATTACAAATCGAATTAAATACAAGCATGAAGGAAAGTAAAGAGCTAATAGGTATTAATTGAACAACTGTAGTTACATTGCTTTCAATACACAACCATTGTAATAACCTGGAAAAACAATATTTACGAGCAATTAAAGAAATGATAACAATAACTAAGGCGAGGCCCAAAATATCATATCTAAATAAACAGAGTTCAAGTAAGGAAATACAAATCTTAGGTAAGAGAAAAAAATTAATTTTATTGAATGCATACTCTCCAATCATATATAGGAACAAAATTCCAAGTTACGGCAATAAAACCCCAAGTTAAACAATTTCAAAAAAAAACAAGTTGAAACCAATATCCATAATAAAAGAAATATTTAGAACAATGTGCAATGAGAAATTAACTTCCTAACAATAATTGAATAGATTCATAAAGCCATAGTAGATGACCAACTTGTGAATTCAAATTCTGGAAATAATTGTAGGGTTTTTTCTTCCTTAAATAGAAATAAATATTTTACCCATGTTTTAATTAATAGTAATAAATAACCTTCTACATTGAAGTATTATTAGATGAAGGGAGTCAAAAGCCCTCTAAATAATATGCTTACAACCATTTACTGTCATAGGTAGATAAGTAAACATAATAATATTCTTGCCCCCAGCTACAAAGAAAAGATGACTTGAGGTCCTTGTACTATCCAAAAAAAAAAAAAAAAAACTTGTTAAGCTGATAAGGCACAAAGTCAAAGCATTTGGAATAAGAAGAAGGAACTCGTAAGGGTGACATATCGAATAGTTGAACTATGTTAACAAAACAAGAAAAATAAAAGGGCTTGGTGTAGCCACATAACCCCAACTTGTAAAATAAATTCCATGTACCATATATAAACATGCATGCTAGAATGGAATAGTTAGGTAACGTTGCAAAAACAAAAGTATAAGAATTATTGAACTCAAAAGGGGTTGGTATTAAACAAGGTATAATGAAGATCATATAATCACATTAAACAAGGTATAATGAAGATCACACATAATGTCATCAGCATATTAGGTTATGAGACCGGGGTACCATGATAACATTATAACCATACCCCAAATCGCACCCCTAATAGTTAAGATTATTATAAGCAATGG
>APFE031308824.1:0-11836 GCA_000404065.3 Pinus taeda | reverse complement strand
CGAGATGAGAATCGAGTTACGATTTAATTATAGAGTTAAAATAATCAAAAATATTTTATAAGATTGGAAGGAAATCCATGTATGAAGGGTAGTTCATTTCGAAATCGTTGAGAAAAATAGAAACTATGTTGAAATCCTTCGAGGGAACCATGACCAACGTATGACACGTCGCAACCAAAAAGTCAGAAGTAAATAGTTACAATGATATACCAAATATGCAAAAATGGCTATACTATAACAAACATAAGCGAATGTAGATGGACCAAAGACCTTGTGATGGCTTACCGAAGGATTTCATCCATACCACATTTTACAAGGAGGATTTTTGTAAGAGCATGAGATGGACATAATGTTTTACCATAAATTTCACATAGAATCACATCATCCCAAAACATCAATGTTCTATTTTTGAAAATGTTCATTGAGTAAAATATATTCAATGTAGTAATGTTCATTCTTTTGACTACATAGTTTTGTTGAGAATTGTATGAAACTATGCTCTGATGTTGAATGCCATGCTTTCAAAGAAATTTTTCATATTCATTAGAGTACGTTATCTTCCATTAACAACATGAAGAGAGCCAATATGTGATTATGCTTCATATCCATATCCAATCTATACATGAAAATCCTTATAAATTTTGAAAGATTGAGATTTACTTTTCAATAAGTGCAACAAACACATTCCACTGTCATCATCAACACAATTCTTCGTACATTTATTTTCATTAGCATAATGAAAACTCATAGGATCACACAAATTAACAACTTTTCTACATGAATAAAGGGGCCTTTCTAGCGAATGGGAATAAGGAACAATATATTTCTTAGATTGCTAGTGAATGTGAACAAGGAGAAAATTATTCCAACAATAATAGGAGATAAAGAATAAGTTATAAATTATTATGCATAGCTATAGACCCATACAAATAAGGAAGTGGTAAATCCCACATATATTTAGTACGGTACTCAATTAACCTATTTAATGCTTAAAGTAGTTAGGTATAACAAAAGAAACGTGTTGACTTCTCATTCTTTGGGAATTAAATCACCCTTGAAGAGGAAAGGGCAAGACTAAGTAGAGCGAGAAATGAGATAATATTTATGGATAGTCTAGAGATATTGGTATAATAAACAATGTTCCAATGTAAATAAGCCCGATAATTTTCCACGTAGTAGAGAATTTTTTTGGGCATAATATTTAGAGTGGGTTAATATTCCTTGTTTTTTCAAAATAAAAAATAAAAAGTACTTGTTGATTTTGACATTTATTTATTTATTTATTGATGTCAAAGTTATAACTTTTAAATTATTTTAACATATGTATTAGAGCTCTCATATTTAACCGAAATATCATTACAATTTTAGATATGCAATATTAGGCGATACTAATTGTTACAAGGTTAAACTTTAAAATAATTTCCCTCCTGAAATTTTTTCTAATAGATAGGACCAACTTCTAAAAGAAAGAAGCATGGCGTGTGTGGAAATATATATGAAAGAATTACCGTAAGTAAAACAAGAAATAACATGAACTTTGAATAAAACTTAATTTGGAATAACTAACAAGGGAATAAGAGTGTGGGTCATTTAATGTTTTGCATGTTGCAATGCCTTTTTGGACATAGTAATCACAAAAATCCTCAATGTGAGAGGGTGTGTACATTTCATGAGATTTTTTCTTTGAAATGATGAAAGATAATATAGGATGCATAAATGTAGTTATATTGCTGTTTAGTGAAAGAAACAATGGATGCTTCTTTTATTTTGTTAAAGTTTTTTATACATGTCCAAGTTTGTTTCACCTTCATGGCTTCTTTTGATCACAAGGAGAACTAAGGAATTTGTACATATATAATAAAAATATGAACTTTTTTAGTACAAGAGTTGCAATAGGAGGTGATGTATGTGTTACCAATCCTAAAGAATGTGTACTATTGAACAATTATCGCCTTCTTAATGAAAAGTATTACCTTTCCCATTTATTGTATATCTATTTTATTAGATTTCATATATTTTAATGTTTTTCCTGAAGTGTATTTATTAACTCGTCAATAACCATCAAAAATATATTTTTATATTTTAATACAGTCTCTTCCAAATCATGTGGAATATTAAATAATGAAGTTAGAGAAACATTAATATGTCTGTAATTATTTTAATATATTTTGGTTTGTATCCTTTAAATTCCATTCCTAAAGAAATAAATGGGAATGCATTCGAGATTTGCATAATTTTAATAGAAAATTATTTCATAGACTCTAAATATCAATGAAAGTTAGTCAAACCCATTGCATTGAGCTCAACAACGACTTAGATTTCAATACGAAGCCTCAAAATTTAACTTAGAATTGATTAGACAAAATGAAAACAAGAACAAAACAAAACAAAAATATTTAAAAAATCCTATTACAAATATATATATTAATGTACATTAATATAAATATTAGTGATTAAAAAACATTGAATACATAATTTATAAATCTGAAATACATATAAATAAATTTGTGAAAACATATTTATGATTCCTTAATTTTGTTATGTTGATAGTGTGTATACCTTATAATAGGATTTCTATAATTTTAATTTAATTATCAAAGATCAATAGGTTGATGCTAGAGATTCATTAATCAATAATTTTTTTTTTTAAATGTTAGTGATTAATAGAAGGTTGAGATTGATTTAAAATGTAGTTATGATCTCTATTCCTTCTCAATTTAATTAAAATAGTTGTTTGAAAATTAATTTAAAATATACTATATATAGGATATTCTCACTATAAAATTATTTATTGGTTTTATTATAACTATTGTGACCATATAATTAAATGGATGGAAAATTTCTATAGACATCAAATTATGATAACAATCAAAACACTAAACCCATTATACATATTGCATTAACCAAGATTAAAAAATTCATAAAAGTTACTAAATAGGACCGTTCCAGAAGAAAGAAAATACATGGCGCTGTTGTGGAAATATATGTGAAAGAATTAAGTAAGTAAAAGAGAAGAATAACATGAGACTTTTTTGAATAAAACTATTATATTTGGAATAACTAACAAGGAATAAAGTTGTGGGTCATTTAATGTTTGCATGTTGCAAGGCTTTTTGACATAGTACTCACGAAAATCCTCAATGTGAAGGGTGTGTACATTTCATGAGACTTTTTCTTTGGAATGATGAAAGATAATTTACGATGCATAAATGTAATTATATTCCAGTTTAGTGAAAGAAACAATGAATGCTTCTCTTATTTTGTTAAAGTTTCTTATGCATGTCCAAGTTTGTTTCACCTTCATGGCTTCTTTTGATCACAAGGGGAACTGAGGAATTTGTACATATATGATAAAAATATGAAAATTTTTAGTAGAATAGTTGCAATTGGAGGTGATGTAGGTGTTACATATCCTAAAGAATGTGTATTATTGAACAAGTATCTCCTTCTTAATGAAAAGTATTACCTTTCCCATTGAGTGTATATGTATTTTATTAGATTTCATATATTTTAATGTTTTTCCTAAAATATATTTATTAATTGATCAATAACCATCAAAAATATATTTTAATATTTGGATAATTATTTTTGTATGAGAGAATCAATGCATAAGAAGGAAAAATAACTTTGTGTAAAGATTAAATGAGGGATTCACCAATAAATTACAAGATTTTATAATCAAGTGAATGACTCACTAATATTTTCCAACATTTTACAATTCATTGAAAGATGCGCCAATATTTAAAAATATTTTATAGTTTAGAAAAATATTCCAAAAAAATTGATATATACTTGCAGTGTAGTAGATAATGACCATTAGTTACTAGTAGAAAGGAAAAGAAGAAATCACATGAAGATAAGGAACATAGTAATAGAAGAAGAGAAATGATGTAGCAAAGAACTAAAAAAGTGTTACTTTATATTATATTCTCTTGAGAAGCTAGTCACAAAAGATACAATGATGCATACATTTCTAGAACCTTGACTCAACTAGAGAGTTGATCAACTTTATACTATCATTTCTAGAATTGCTTGGGATCGTCAACTAAGCCGACTAGCCCCTCCAACATCTCCCTTACCCTTATTATCTTCTTTGTGACAAAGAAGGGAAGATTTGGAGCCTTACAAAATTTGATATACCATAAACTAGAAAATGTAAATCTTTATAAAGAAATAAAAGTTCGTCAAGAAGGGTGTTGGCTAATTAGGAGATCTAGTTCTGGGGTGACGAGAACTTCTTGAATTAGATTTGCAAGATTTAAAATGTGAATTATTATTTTTTTCCCTTCCTTGGTCGGTCGATTGAAACCTTTAACTTCAATTTCCTGAGTGTGATGTTGTTGTTTAGAAGAGAGGCATCATCCTAAAAGCTTAGCTCAAAGAAATTGAATTTATATTGTGAGGACGATGATCAAGATGATTGTGGTATTGGATGTGCTGGTGTTGAAGTCATAGGGAATGTTGTTTGATAAGTAGTTGGTGCAAGCACTTGATGATGTTGATAAAATATAGACCATTTCCATACAACTATAGTTTCATGGGTACAAATGCTTTTAAACATTTCAAATATTCTACCTTGTTGGCTAGTGATATGTTCCTTAACAATTCTTCATCAACTAGTATTTATGTTCTAATAGTTGCACTTTATATCCCAGTTCTAACATTCTAACTAGATATACCTTTTTTTGTTGTTGTCTCTACTAAATCTTGCTACTATCCAAGATCCTTCTTTTATTTTTCTTTTGTTTCTCTGATAGAATTTTCTGGTGCTTCAAATATTTGTTTTTCTCAAGCATGCCTTTGGTCAGGTTTCTTAATAGATGTTTCTGTTAGCCTTTCTTTATTTATGGAGCTCAAGTGTTGGGTGTATTTGACTCTACTATAGGAACTTTTTCGTTAGTTGTAGGTAAGGTTGAGGTAACATCTATTTGTAAATTAGTTTTCTCTAGAATTTCCTTTAATATATATTCTCACATAGTATTATTATATGGGACTTCCTGAGTATCAGCCTGAATGAATGACATTTTATCTTGGTAATCCTTTTATTCAAAAATTGTTGTGGTAGTCACACAGGGTGATTTATAAGTAAATTTGATGTCTAGAGTTTTTTTTTCTCATTGCAATCACTCAACTGTCCTCAATTTTGTCTATCTCGAACTTCCATTTTATATGTTAACTACAAGGTATCTCTTCCAATAGGCGATGCTAAAAATTGTTGCAATTCTATGCTTTTTCGCTACTTATACCCTTTTCTTGGGTATGCTCCAACACTACTTAGGAAATTGAGTCTAAATTATGTAGGTATTGTGGGCCTTGTAATTAAATACCCATCAAAATTTCTTTTCAATTGGTATTATATGTTGATGTGTGAATCAAGTTCGAACACTGTGAGTCTTAACTTGCAATCTGCTTAGAAGATTCTATGATAGGTACTTAGATGTAAAATTTTAATGGCCTTGGGTATAATTTTTCTTTCCTTTCTTCTTATTTTTTAGTGTCTAAAAAGCGTAAAATTATATCCCCCGGCCCTTCTCAAACTTGTGGTGGAATTGGGAATATTGTGCTAACCTATTGACTTAGTTCTATAAGCATATGGTCAATTGTAGTCTAATATGAAAACTCTTGTGGATCTATATCTAAAGAGTTTGTTGAGATTTAGTAGCGTGGGAAGAAATTGAAGCCCTAGTGATGGATGTTTGGATGAAGAAGAGAAACAGAATTGATATGGCATTGGAACCCAAGCTTAGGGTTTTGTACCTAAATTAATTAGGAAAAAACAACTAGACTTTGAGTGATTTGACACTTGTAGGTGTTAGAGGACATCTAGAGGAGAAAAGAGTAGCTAAATTCACTCAAAATAGAGGTCTCTAATAAGAGATATTAATTTTTATATGTGGTTGGTGGTTAATTTGTCTAGTTGGGTAGGTCAACTTGGGCTAAAATATGCCACAAGGAAAAACTCATGGAGCCATGTGTGTGCATATAAACATAAGTTAATTGTTGCATATTTAGAGCACATCGAAAGTGCAAATAAAATTAGGTATACCTTCGAGATAGATAGTGAACTTGAGGTAGCTAACTAGCTAACAAGCAGGATGACTTTGGCACAATATGTGCAGGAGCTTCTCTTATGTTTCGGTGTGGATAGCCATCATGAAAAAGGTTGCAGCTCTAAGCTAACTTTGAGTAATTTTCTTTGCTACTTTCATGCAGTGTTCAGATCTCTATATAGGCCATAGGGAATTGCTTCTACAACATCATGTTGGAATCATAATTTTGATGGTCGAGAGGGTGTGTAAAACATCTCTAGCTTAGCAACAGTTACTCCAAGGAGAGAGGTAGATAAACAATAGTGTCTTCCTTTCTAGATAGTTCATATCACTTGTTGTTGTGATACAAATAATTGTAGGGTATTTTGAGGAGTTTCCTTACACCCAAAATAATTCTTTGGAAGTCTAGAAAGGAAATCAAAACAAGAGAATGTCTTTGGAGAATGGAAATATAGTTGGGAGTAGTTATTTAGGGTTGATGATGTGGCCTAACCATATCTTAAGAAGCTTAGATCTTGAGGACAAGAGGACCAAGAGTGTGTTGGAAAGAAAGGTATGTGTATCCTCTTGTTGATGTTGATTTGCTAATTGAATCAGAGGTCTAGGTTGTAAAGTTTTGTATTGGACAGATGTGGACTATTGGAGGGAAGTGTGAGATTGGACCAAGTTGGCCCTAAATGCATCACCATTGAAGGAATAATGTGACTACCAAATGAATCATAGATTGACGAAGCTTAAGGTTTGATCAATGAGGAAGAGAAGTTGTAAAACCCAAGTTCATTGTGAAAGAAGGAAGTTCAATTTAATTATTTATTTATTTTGTTTAAAGTTTCATTGTTCATTCATTACCAATATCAATTTATTTAAAAAAATTATCACCATTTTATAATTTTTACTACATTCCCAATTGTTTTCTGTAAATTTCTTTAAGAAGAGAGAAAAAAACATAAGAACAAAATAACCATAATTGCACTAGGCATACCTCACATAAAACCATATCCATAGCTATCTTGAGGTATTAGAGAGAGGGAAACTCCCCTGAAAATAAATACAAATCTTATCAATATAGTTTTTGATTGTTTACAAATAATAATATAATTTACATATAAATAAACAAAAAATTACAAATTGTAATTCTAAATCATCTTCACTCTCCATCTCTATGCAAATACATTAGAAAATAGGTATTAATAATAAATATAGAGAAAAATAATTACATTGTTAAAATTTTGAGAAATAATTTGCAATAAAATGGGGAAAAGAATAAAATAAATTCTATCACATTATTATGTGCAATGAAAAGAATTAAAATGGCTTTCACCTAATATCTATGGAGACTTAAATTGAAATTGTAAACAAAAGAGATTCTATAAATTTAAAAATAAACCTAAATAAACTTTAAATAAACTATTAAATTTTCTTAAACCCTTTTAATAAAATTCAAAGTCAAATATAAAATCTACAAACAAAAAAATGACAAGAAGCTATCAATCTAATATCATCAAATACACCCAACAAATCATTATAACAGAATCCCTAAAACATTTTATTAATATGAATTTAATGAAACAAAAAGAAAACAATAATAATTAATGGAAAACTCACTGGCAATTCCTCACAACCCATCCTCCAATAATGGCCAATCACAAGTAGACTATCTAGGCAGGAAGTTGAAATTGGCAAATTCGAATTCCTTCGTTCTCATTTCCTGTAGCCCATGTGCACCCTAGCCACCATCTCTTATGTTCTTCATTCCACCAAATTATATGCATTTCTATTGAATTTTTTAAAATCAGCATGTCATAGTCTTATTAGGCGTGTTGTACAACTTTTGAATTTTCTAATGACTTGAAGGCGATGAGTGACGACGGGAGGCGTTGAGAAACCAAAATACTAGGGCTGTAGTAATTAGATTGAGGCATTCAGAAAACGCATCCGTTGTGGTCCTGACTCTATCAGTTGGGAGAGTGGGGAGTGGAGTAAACATTTAATTACGCCTAAGTCAAAGCTTATGTTGGTTATTGTTGGAAACATGAATTCATTTTAACACCTATTTAATATACAATATGGAAGGTCACTAAACAAATTATCTACAAACATTATACAAATAACTTCTATAATGATTTTAAACATCCATAGTATCCCAAGCAAGAGATACACTTCAAATGAATTAACTCATCCATGGTAAACAAAAACAGCATATTACACTCCAGTATGTATCGGCATACAGAAACATGATCGTGAAGTTTATTACACTCCAGTATTTATGGGCGCGTGTACAACGGTGAAGTTTGTTATATTAAAAAAAATAATCTATCACACTCTGATAATGACACTCTAATAATGGCGTAATATATTATGGAAATTATGAAATTGGGTGTCGATGGAAACCTTTTAAAAGGCGTGGGAAGTAACGGAAACCAAAAAAAACATTGGAAGTATATATATCCAGGCAACCCTTATCCCGATTGCAGGTTCTTGGCATCCACTTAAGTGGCCCGATCAGGCCCACCTCTCGGCCTCAGTTTACACGAACTAACGTCAGAAATTGTTTATGGTCGGAAATTTGTGGTCGGAAACTTTCACAGCCTTAATCCTGCTCGTAACTTTCACGTGGAAACTTTCACAGCCGGAAACCCTGCTCGTAACTTTCACGTGGTACGAGAACGAGAAGGTAGCAGGCACGACCCTATCCACCGTAGAGTCATTAAGACTCCGTCACTTAGATAGTTGATCGAAATCAAGGACATATATGACAAATGGTCATCGATAAACATAAGATATGGTCATCTACCAACGTTTCATTTTCAAATTCAAAAGTTTTATGTGTACCACAATGTAGTTGCTTCCTACCCTTTAAAATAATTGAAATGCTATGAATCTAGAATAAGCAGTAGCCAACCTTTGCACTTCGACGAAGAGACATAGGTGCAGGGAAAGTGTAGAGTTTCATTTTTTTCAATTTAATTACTTTTCATTGACTTACACATATATTATAATGACTGATTTATTTAAGGGGAATTAAAATTTTATTTTTATAATTTGGGTGTGTTTTTTTTAATTACATTCAAGTTTCATTATTATAAAGATTAGGCGATTATTCTAGTATAAAATTGTGTTAAATGTTGAGAATAGACTGTAATTCTTGAATGTGTTAGTAACTAAGCTGTTTTAAGGGTTTTGGAATAAGATCTCATCAAGAAAGGGTTTTGGAATAAGATTTTATCAAGAAAAGTTATTGTTAGTTATCTTGGTTTTTATGGTTCTACCTTTTCTCATATTACATTAACAATTTTACCAATTTCGATAAACATTGCCCTTAAAGTAATTGTATAGATTTTAATTTGTTGGGTGTATCTATAAACTTCTTGATTGTATCATTTAACACTAAAGAAATAGCCAACAAATGTGGTAACACCAAACTTTTTACCATTTCACTAAAACTTAATTTTTCATGGAAGAAATGACCAACAAATGTGGAAACATCAATCTTCTTGACCATTTCACTAAACCAAATATTCCATAGAAGCAATTGTTGACAAATGTGGAAAAATCATTTTTCTTGACCATTTCAAGAAGGTGCATTTAAATGTCCCAAAGTTGAGATAATGTTGGTGTGATTTAAGATAAGGTTGGTGTAGTTAGGTTGTGTTGTAGTTGGTACTCTTTTGAATAGTCACATTTAGTCTATCTACATATTTTCAATATATTCAATTACATTTTACTTTGAAGTAGCTAGTTGATTTCAAAAGATCTCTTGTAAAAGAAATTTTAATTATAATAGAGAACATGAGTACCACGAAAATTATAAAAAAAAATTATCTTCAAATAAATAATAAAAATAATAGTCTCTTATAAATGTCTCTTTTAAAATTACTTGAGTAATGAAGAGATATTATTAGATAACTTTAAAAAAACTAAACCAATATTTTTTTATACTTTTAAACATTTTATGATTTATGGCCAGAGTTTGATAGCCATTATTTATTGCTAATCATTATCATGGTCATTTATGCTTCTATATTGTGCATGCAATGCAATATTTAATATGTATTCTAAGTCTCTTATGTGAAGTTTTTAAATTAACCTTTTATCCTATGTGTATGTGGCCAGTATAATTGTGAATTTTTTCATATATATTTTGTTACTTTCTAATGTTTTTTACTAACTTTGAATTATATTAATGTTTTGAAATGATGCTAAAAATAATTGGGTGCTTTTATTTCATTTATTTTAGAAATTTTAAAAATAAATATAGTTTTTTTATTTTTTTTATGGAAAAATGTTAATTGTCACCCATAACATGATGTATGTTCAGAAGTTTAATTCACCCAAAATAGCTTTCATCATCATTCTTCCCATGAGGTTTGAACCTAAGCTAGCCAATACTACATCACATACTAACCAATGAAACTACACCTCAAAAGTATATCACATATCGCCATTAATATGTATAACAATATTCCATAAACTAATAAAATATGCTTTCTTCAATGCATCATACATAAATATTTCATATTTGATTATTATTATATTATAATATTTATTTTTAACGTATTTTTTTATTAATTTTAAAAATTCTTTGAACATTTAATATTATATTTTAATTTAAATGAAAATTATTTTTGAAATATTATTTAAATTTTAAAAGTTATATAATTTTTAATATATTTAAAATTTTAATTTGCATTTTTGTTAAGAAGGTTGAGAATTTTGTTTTATTTATAATGTTATATAAATATTATGGTTTATCTTTTAGACATTTTTATTCTAAAAATCATGAAAGATAAGAAATATATATATAAACTAAAAGTTCAATATATAATTATGATTATTAGTTTAAATAATTTTTATTTTAAATTAGTTTTATTGTTTCTAATAAATTGAACGTGTATTTGCAATTTTAAAATTTATACTTATAATAATTTTGGTTTTATAAAATTAAAATTTTAATGTTGATTCAATACAAATAAATATTAACTATTATTATTATATGGGTATTTTTTATGTAACTATTATTTATAGTAAATATGTTTTTGTATTCTATAAATACATTGATGGTTAAAATTTATTTATGGTGTTATTCATTTTGAAATTTATGTTCTTTTTTAATTTATCATTATTATTAAAATATTCGTTTATAGTTAAAAAAATTGAATAAATTGTGGATATGTGTGCTTATTTTGGGATTCAGTTTCTTGCATTTTAACTTAATTATCAATAATTATTAAGTGGATAGTAGAATATTTAACTTGTGATAAATATTTTAGAATATTTATAGTAGTATACACAAATTAAAGATTGAAATTTATCTTGAAAGTAGTTTTGTCATTTTCCCATTTTAACTAAATTGATTATTATTTTTTTAAATGGAATATGACCAAGTGATATATGAAGTGAATGATGGTTTTTTGGGTATGGATAATTGATAAGCCATGATATTGGCCCATGGTATTGTAAAAAGACATGTTTATAGTAGGAATACCCATGGCAAATTGAGAGTAAATCTTTGTGGTTAAGAATATTTTTCCATATTATTTTAACTGTATATATATTTAGTTTATACATTACTTCTTTTTACTATTTATGAGCCAGACGATATAAATGAAATAGTTGGTCAAGTAAGCATCAATTCATAATAAGCATCAAAACTAACTAAACTATAACATTATTTTAACTTAAATCCTTATAAGTTTATATCCATAATAAGTATCAAAATAAGTACTACATCATATATCTCGAGTTGCTAAAATTTAAAAAATTATAAAAACTAACTCAATTATAAC
>APFE031308819.1:74916-89673 GCA_000404065.3 Pinus taeda | reverse complement strand
TTCCAAGAAGCCTTGTCCAACCTGGGAAAATTTTTAAGCAAGTGCATTGAGATGAACCTGTCCCTCAGCCCTGAAAAATGTGAATTCCTAATGACTTAAGGGACCGTGTTAGGTCATACCATTTCTCGCCAAGGATTACAGGTGGATCCTAACAAAATTGCTATCATAAAAAAGGTTCCACCTCCTCAGAAGGTGAGAGATGTTCAGAGTTTCCTAGGCTTAGTGGGATATTATAGAAGATTCATAAAATATTTCAGTAAGCTAGCCTCGCCATTGTTTGGCCTCTTAGGAAAAGATGTCGAGTTTAAATGGAATGACGACTGTCAAGGGGCTCTGAATGAGTTGAAAGATAAGTTAGTGTCTGCCCCAATTTTGAGAGGCCCAAACTGGGCCCTACCTTTCCACATCCACACTGATGCCTCGAACAAAGCCATAGGTGCAGCCTTAGGACAAGTTGAGGAGAAACTTCCATATGCCATATACTTTGTTAGCAAAAACCTGTCCAAGGCAGAAATGAACTATACTGTAACTGAGAAAGAGTTTCTGGCCATGGTCCATTCCATGAACAAGTTTCGACACTACATCACTGGCTATCAAACATTTGTACATACTGATCATGTTGCAATTAGATATTTAATGAATAAGCCTGATGTAAATGATCGTATCATTAGATGGTTACTTTTGTTGCAGCAGTTTGATTTGACTATCGTTGACAAACTAGGTAAAGAAAATGTTGTTCCTGACTTCTTGTCTAGATTGGATTTGCCTGCAGGTGAAGAAGGAACAGTGGATGATCAGATGCCAGATGAACATTTGTTTGCTATCTCTATACTCTCTCCGTGGTTTGCTGATATAGAAAACTACTTGGTCTCAGCACAGTTCCCTCTGCATCTATCCTCAAAGGAGAAGAACAAAATCATGAGGAAGAGTGCCCCATTCACTTGGATCAGGGGTAACATGTTCAAACTTGGCCCCGATCAGATCTTGAGGCGTTGTGTTGGGGAGGAGGAAGTCTCTGACATCCTCCTAACCTGTCACGATGGACCCTGTGGAGGCCATTTTGCAGCAAAGAGGTCTTCCTTCAAAATTCTACAGGCAGGCTACTATTGGCCCCCTCTTCATCAAGATGTCAGAAGATACATCATCCAATGTGACTGATGCCAGAGGATTGGGAAACAGACCCCAGGGGATGAAATGCCTCTCCAACCTCAAGTGACCCTCGAGCCATTTGAGAAGTGGGGCATGGATTTTGGGGGTCCTATCAACCCTGCTTCGAGGAAAAGGTCTTACATCATTGTGTGCACAGACTACCTGACAAAGTGGGCAGAAACCAAGGAAATCAAAGCAGCAACAGAAGAAAAGGTGGCTAAGTTTTTAAGAGAAAACATCTTCTACAAATTTGGCTACCCATGAGAGTTAGTCACCAATCAAGGGAGCCAGTTCACCTCCAACTTAATTGAAGATTTTCTCGCTCATCACAAGATCAAGCATAGGACTTCCACCCCATATCATCCTCAAGCAAATGGGCAGGTGGAAGTCACTAATAGAGCATTAGAAGGGATTTTGACTAAGGTGGTGAGCAGCAGCAGAAAGCATTGGGCAGATTGCCTGGTTGAGTCCACTTGGGCCTACAACACCACTTGGAAGACCACAACCATCTTCACACCTTATGAGCTGGTCTACGGGAAGAGAGCTTTGTTGTCAATCGAGTTCGAGTACAACACATTGAGGATGGCAGCTCAGCTGGACCTAGATCTCAGCCATGCTCAACGTGAAGGGTTATTGTAGCTGAATGGGTTAGATGAACACCGTATGCAGGCCCTCATCCACTCAGAAGTGGTTCAACTTCAGAGGAAGATATGGCATGACCGACACCTTAATGAAAAACAATTCCAACCGGGAGATTGGGCACTGCTGTATGACTCCAGACATAAGGATTTCAAAGGGAAGCTGAGGACAAGATGGCTAGGACCATATGCAGTGGAGAAGTGCAATGAAAATGGTTTTTTCCTTATCCGGACCATTGATGAAGAAGCCATCCCCATGCTCGTTAATGGGCATCGACTGAAGATCTACAGGAAACCCCTTTCGAGACAGGAGTTCATCGAAACTGTGGAAAAATCAGTGCTGGTAATAGAGAAGGGTTCTTCCTCTATTCCGGCCACACCCTGAGCATCATCAATATATATATATATATAACATAAAAATATCCTTGGGTGAAAACCTCTCTGAGGCACCCAAGGAAAATAGTAGGGGTGAAAACCTCATTGAGGCGCCCCTGCTGTCTCTCGGAAAATAAAGAATTGGAATAAAAAGACCCTTGGGTGAAAACCTCTCTGAGGTGCCCAAGGTAGATAGTAGGGGTGAAAACCTCCTGGAGGCACCCCTACTCTCTCTCTCTCTCTCAAAAAAAAAAAAAAGGAAATAAAAAGAAAAAGAAAAAGAAGAAAGAAACAAAGAAAAAAGAAGCAAGTTTAATCCCTGAACAATTGTTGCAGGTTGCAGGAATACAGTGCAGAAAGGAGGCCTCCCAAAACAAGGACAGAGGTCCCTACCAAGTTACCAGGCATCCTCATATACACTCCCTCCATGGACACTCATTTTTTCAGGATTCAGACACAATCTGGTTGAGGTTCAACCTTCTATAGGAAGTTTCAGGACTTTCTACAGGAAGTTTGGCATTTCTACAGGAAACATCCTGTAAAGCCTTTGGGCAGGCCAGAATCGATTCTGAAGAGGGATTTGAGGCTCGAAATCTATTGATGAGGCATGCAACCACTCTTTTCTTCCATCCTCCACTTGTTTCATCTCCTTCCACCACCATTGCCACAATCTGGTTGAATATTCCTGCACAGTCATACAAGAGTCTTGTTTCTTCAGATTAAAATTTGTTTTTTCAAAGTGACAAATCAAGCATGCAGAGGCTCGCAAAATTTACCTGTCAAGGCTCCATCAAGACCGTTCATCCGTGAACGCAACCCTATTTGTTTCAGCATGCATCCCAGGAGGAGAAATGGCTATAGGATGTCCTACAGGAATCCTATAGTAGGTGATCCAGCTGGAGCACATACTATGGAGACACCAGCAGCTCAAATCAAACGAAGTCGGTGCATGCAACATGTACCACCAGAGGGTCAGGTCCCGAAGTCTTGTATCTAGTATTAGCCAATGAAAGAGGAGCTCCAGCACCCATGAACGAAGCAACAACAAGCAAATCCAGCATTCCACATCCCGAAGCCTACAAAACACTTCCACGGCCACACAGGTAAGTGTCTAACCTTATTCGTCGAATTGAGTGAACTATACTCTAAAATTTGCATGACTATGAAATGGGCAGATTGAACAAGTTTGGTGGCCAGTCAACTGGCCACCCACAGCTTGTCGGATGGCCTCGTGGGATCCGAACGAGCTTGTTTATGCAAAAAAGATGGGCAGTTGACACGTGGGAAGTGTCTAGTCGGGGAGAATCGAGAGTGTGATAGAAATGGCAGCGGTGAATGGCAGAAGGAAGGATTTGGTGGTCAGAGACATGCCGAAGAATGATGGCTGTGATGTTGGCTAACGGATCGGCCTGGACAACTCACCCCCACGCCATGAATTGCGTAGCAATTTAAATTGCCCAGTCGAATAACTCACGGTGAACCGTTGTCATTCACACTTGCAACCATTTTTGTAGTAGAGTACATGTCCTCCTCCTCTACAAGTTGCTAGGCCAAGTTTCTCGGCCTGTTCCAATGTCCTTACGCATCTTAGACTTGTCCAGAACCACTGTGATGTCCTCCAGAAGCCGGAAAAGCTTTCTACAGGAAGGTGCAGTACAAGAAACCCAGCATTATGAAGAAGCCTGGACTGTCTATGTCGAGGGTGGCAATTCTCAGAGAGGTAGGCCTGAACACACCATTCCCATGCATGATATTTCAAAAGGTGGTGAATTCGACGTGATGGGGTAGAAAAAATTTAAAATAAAGTCTGTCTATGAATCCAAATAACAGTTTACTTGTGGTCACATGAAATTGTCTTCATTGGTTTGCGTCCAAGATTTTCTCCACGGGTCCTGAGGTAAATTCCTCCTATAGAGAAGTTGAGACACTGTCAAGGCTAACCGGTGAAAAAAGTTGTGAATTTTACATGATTATGTGTATGCTAGAAATTTAGCTTTGCACTCCATTTAGAGAAACCCGAGTCATCCTTCTGTACACGGGCAGCCAAGTCTTAAAACCAGGGAATTGATACGAAGTGGCCTGCAGTTACCGTTTTCAATGTTCTGAGGAGGAAACACACATAGAATTACCTTTCTACTCAAAGCGCAAGCCAAAACAGAGTATTTTTCACCATGCCAGGAGGATTTATCAGAAAGGAACCCTCGGACTCCAAGAAACTACGAGAAACTCCTCGGTGGTAGAATTATTTTCCCATGCAAACTGGATGAACTTCTGTGACAAAATTCAAGGTCACGATGATGAAATAACAGAGGAATTCCTAAGGTCCCTGAAGCATAAATCAAAGACACTAGCCACTATCAACTTCAGAGGGTTGACCCTAAAGCTCACCCCACAACTCATTAGCAGAGTCACTGATCTACTAATGGGGGTACCCTGGGATAAAGAGGAGAGGAAATTGGGCCAAAAGGCTAAAAAGGAATTCTTCTTACCAAAGGAACAGTTTTAAGAGGATAAGAATGGGGTTCGGAGAACTAGCCTACAGCCATTTTCGAGCGAATTCAGCCTTCAAATTATGAAATATATCACCTGTGAGGGGCGGTTCAGCATTGTATATGGTTATCCCTTCGGTTTTCTAACTGAACTCAGGAACCAAATGGATTTCCCACAGAACAAAAGTTGAGCATCCCCTACTTCCTCCTGCAATCCTTGATTGAGTGTGCCACAAAGCTGAGGGAGGGGAGACCAGACCAGCTGGCCCATCATGGGCTTATCAAGCTCCTAGTAGAAGATACACTCCATACCTACACTGTCCCTCTCTCCTAGGAGATTTTTCGAAATATGTCTAAGGATGATGACATCTGAATTTTGGCCAAGGAACTCACTTCCTCTAGCAGCAAGGAGAAGGAGCACATTGAGGTAGAAAAGAAAGCCAAGGGTCAGGAAACCTCGGGCAAACCACCAAAGCAAGGACAGAAAGAGACACGAGAGAAAGGCCAAGCTGCTGAGGCCAAAATGGTGGGTGGAAAAATGACACAAACACCCAGGGAGAAGAGATTGCAGAGCAGGGTAGAAAGGACTGAAAAAGTCCAAGCAAGTGAAGGCACACCTAAGGCAGCCATAGCCAAGCTAAAGGAAAAGGCACCCCCAGCCAAGCAGGCTAAAATAGTGCCAACTGGTTCTACAAGAAGCCAGAAGGCCGTTTCTACAGGAAGTCCAAAAACTGCTTCTACAGGAAGCCAAAAACCAGTCAGCACAGGATTTTCTATAGGATGTCTGGAAAAAGGGAAAGGGAAGGAAGAATCTCCTGAGATTCTAGCTAGTGAGGCAGTAGTTGTGCTGGCCTCCCTCAGCACATCTCCAAAGCAGAAAGAAAAGCAGAAGAGGGAGCCTTCCATGTATTTTAAGGCGAGAAGAAGCACAAGGATTAAAACTAGTAGGCCAAAGGAGAAACAGTCCAAAGGACCAATTACAATTGAAGACACCCCATCCAAACAAAAGACATCCATAATATATGAGCAAGGAAGCCCGAAAGCATCCACATGGAAGGAAAGGATGGAGAAATTGAATTCAGAGGCCTCTCTACAGGATGCCAAGGTTGCTCTACAGGAAACATTGGCTAGGCTGAAAGAGACCAAAAAGATGGAGGAAAAAGCAGCCAAGTCATCATAGGAGGAAGAGAAGGCTGATACCATTATGGAACCATGCCCCCAGCCCAGCTTGGGCTCTTATTATAACTTCTTAGAGGCTGGGAAAGTCATTCCTCAAAAATTCACAATGTCACTTTTCCTAGCACTAGAGGAAGAAAGAGTAAGGACCCACACTTGGATGAAGATCGCTAAATCCAAGGGGGTGGCAGATATAGGCCCTCTAGAGGAAAAGCTCGAGGAGGCCCAAAGAGAATTGGCAAGGGCACGGCATGTGGAGAGCTACCAGCAGGCCAAGCTACGAGAAGAGAATGAGAGGTTTAGACAGCAGCTACAGCTAGAAGGATAGAGGAAAGAAGACAAGCCTCACCTCTTGGGAGAACAACAACAATAGGAGGAGGCCACAACAGCCAAAGACACCACAAAAGAACCTCAGAGAAAAGAAGGAATGCAAGCTGAACTTGAGGAACTAAACCGACAACTACAGGAAAGAGAATTGCAAGCAGGCCTAGAGATACGGTCTCTAAAACAACAGATACAAGAGAAGGAGGCCCAACTGGCCTGCATGGCCAGTTGGGCAATGGAAGCTCTGCAATGTAGGCAGCCGGCCAAATCCTACGCCCTATACCTCAGGGATCAGTGGCTGCAATTTCAGATCAACACTTTGGCACAGAGGGGTATCACTCAAATCCAAAACCCCCAACAATTCATGGCTTTATGTAACAACAGTTCGTTAGAAGACAAGGCCAAGCTATCAGAGTTCTACCTTCATAATTTGGCCCTTCCCAACATGACCTCGTGGGACTCCAACACAGCAGTAGGGGACATGCAGCTTATGGCCATGACCTCATGGCTAAACCATGAAGAAAAGAGAGTGGTAGAGGTCAGAAATGTCATGGACCGAGAACTATAGGAACCACTGCTGATTAGAGCAGAGCTAGGGGACCCCTCAGCATTGATATCTGCCCACGAGCACCTAGCAACTTACTCTCAGGCCCTGTTAGAGTACATGGATCGCTAGGCTTAGGCCATAGCACATTTTGAGGATATGGAGCGACTATAGGGGGACAACTGTGTTCATGCTTGCACCCGTAGGTGGAACACATTGTCCCACAACCTCAAAATCAGGGAATACCACACCCCAAATAGAATGAGGGAGGCCTTGGCATGAGTAACTCTCTACAAAAAGTCTATGTAGAATCTTCAGGCCAGCTGGATAGGCCTCAAGCTAAGTCCACCTTTGCTTTTGGGGTTGCTAGAAGGAGGCACAAAAGAAGAAGAGCATAAGTAGTGGGAAGAGGTGGAAAGGAAGGCCAGATTCCATGACAATGAAGATGATATTACTTTAGAAGCCTAGGATGTGAGGGAGGTGATCAAAGCAATTAAGGACGAGGAGCTGGACTAGTCGCTCAAAGGATGAGCAACCCATTTAGCAGGGGGGTGATGATGAGCCCCAAATTGGGTAACTTATTGGGCTCATATTGCCTAATTATCCTTGTTCAATCCTCCATTTTTCATAGATTATGCATTATTTTTTAGTATGTTTATGTCATTTGAACAAATAAGGGTGGTCACTCTACCTAGGAGGCTAACATGTGCTTATTTCAGTGTTTTCAGACACATGTTGGAGCAAAACCGAGCAATCATGGGCTAGGTGAGAACCAAGTTTGAGGTGAGGATTCGTAGGGGGGTTGTCTCTGACATTAAATAGCCCTTCCTCGGGATCTCCACCCTCAACTCCGAGCTCATAGGCCACCAAAACGGATCTTGAAGGCAACCAAGCAGATTTTGGAAAAGGGACTGTCTACTAACAATTTGGACAGTCGAGTCCCTTGAATTTAGGAGGCCTGCTAGGGCCCTCGTGATGTATAAATAAGAAGACCTCAGCCTTCGTAATCTACTTTTGAAACCATTGTATTTTTTGCACTATAGTGCTATCACTTTCGGCTCGTTTTCTTGTAGCCATTGTGGCATAACTTTTGTTTGATGACTATTATTTTGATAATGACAAGCAGTCCTATTTTATAACAGCTTTGAGTTCTCTATAGGAGCCATAGCTCTTAGGGTTGGGCACAATCTGAGAGCCAAGGCCTCCTTTATTTACTGTTATCTTTCCTTTATGCATCGTTGTTTTTCCTTTTATGCATTTGCAAACATATTTCTGTTAGGAAAATTAAATTTTGTTGATTAACTAGGTCACCGTTTACGGTTAGAAATTCTTCTGATGTTTAGAATAGATTGGTAGGATAACAACAGGAAAAAATCTCCAGAAAAAGGGCGAACAAACACCTTCGGTTTCACCTCTTCCTCATAGGATCAGGGGTTGGAATCGAAGTAACCTTGTTGTCCCAAACAAAAACACTATTTTTGCTTTGCCATGCAACCACTGGTGTACAATTTTCATTTGCATAAGTTGGTTATATGTTCAGATCTTTGAAATGTTTCATTGCATAGTTGATATATATGGTTCCCTTGCAAATAAAGTTGTTGTTCATTCACTTCTCTGTTAGCTAGATTAGATTAACTAGGACATTGATTACTTGCAAGTCTTTAGTGGTTCAGTTGAAAGTACACGGTGTAGAGCATCTCTACCACTTCTTCATCCACCCAAGCTTCATCAGAACCATCTGTTCCATCTCCTAACTGGGTTTCTCATCTCACATTTGTCATCTTGCCCACGTAACCCTACCTTTTTGTGCAACCATTGTTTCAGCCTTCTTTGAGCCAAGTCAGCCATCTACACCTTCTCCCCACTCCATCCACCAGTCCCTGGGCCACTTCAGACCCTTATCCTACCTCCATACCCATTCCTTCATCTTCCCTCACTCATCCATCCTCCAAAATCCCATTTCTAAACATCCTGTAGAAATTTCTGAACATCCTGTAGAAATTCCTGAACATCCTGTAGAAATTCCTGAACATCCTGTAGAACCCCTGCAGACTTCCTGTAGAAGCGCACAAATGAGGTTTCTTGATAGCCATACTTTGTGAAACTCTCTGGAAGGGTGTTAGGGACTCCTTAGGCCCTCTCTGAACCTTCTTGACCTCTTCCAAGAATTTCTCCTCATTGATCCACCCCTGCACAGTCAAGAACAGTGAAAGAATATGCATGATGAAACTGACGACTTATTCAAAAATACAAAAAGATGTTTTCTTCAGATAGAGGTAGTCTAGACACATATATTTTACCTTCATAGAAGTAATGGCATATCTTTCAGTAGCTTGCATTCTCTTCTTTGTGTCGGTAGGACTAGCTGGTAGAATTAGGGTTTGCTAGGGTTTGCGCTTTCCTTCAGTTTCTCAATTTCTTTTCACAAATAGATTAGCTTCCTTCGAGACTAGCTCCCATCCATCAGTTAACAAGCTTCTTCTCAAAGCTCATAGAAGTTGGCTTGAACCCCTAGCGGACTTGTGCCAGCTGACCAAGTGACAGTTGCGGCAAGAGCGAGTACTTGTGCATACAGCACCGTCGCTTCCAAGTTTGTTACGAACTACCGGGTTGATAAAAGTAAAGAAGGGAGTCCCAGGAGTTGCAACATTATTGTTGCAATACTAAAGCTCACCAGTTGTCCATTTGGACAAGTTTGTCGCTATTGTTTTTAATGAGTTTAATGACAATGATAACTCAGTCCTTTTTCAATTTTAGAGAGTTTGAAAAGTGACGTAAAGGGAACTCCAATAATCATCTTTCGTCATATAATCCCTTAAGTCCGAGAAAGTATAAAATAATACAAAAGGGATGAATTTTTGATATTTTTAACGAGCCGAAGAAGACAAGTGCTCGATCTTTTTGTGTAATAATCCCTCAGGTCCAAAAAGATTAAAATCTAGAGGAGGGATAGCACTTCTGGTAGCTTTAACGAGCTGGAGAGGCCAATCGCTTGGCAATCTTTTCATATTTTATGAGTTAGATGAAAAGAACTTAAAGGAGACGCGTTTTTTGAGGAATGAGTGATAATTTCGGGTAGCAGCTGATTCTAGGTAAGGTTTGGAATTTTCCAATCATGGCAGTGTCACAAGGATGGCTAATAGAATCACTCATCGCAGATGTTCCTCAAAAAGGGTAAACAAACAAATCAAGGCGTACGATCGGCCAAAACAGAGTGGAGGTGATCATGAGAACACAACCAAGGCTCAAAAGCCGATTATAATGCGTTCACAATGGTTATTTACTGGAGATTGGTTCATTTTTTAATGAGCTTAAACTCTAGGGGAAACATTTTATCATTGCTTAGGTTTAATTTTTAATGAGCTTGAACTTCACATAAAAACTGCTCATGATAATGGTCATTGATTATTTGACTCACCATTAGCACTTTGTTCATTCAATGGTTGTACGACCTACTCAATTGCTTCATCAAACTGATTAGAAATGAAAACACATGTTTGAAAAATGAGTTAAAACACTAATACCTTACTTGAATTATGTGAATAATAATTTAAAAGTGACTTTTACCTCTCATTTTACCATTTCATTTGAACTTGGTCTGTTGGAGCTCTGGAGGTGCTTTCCCCCCTCATTTTCACTAGCTAATTCCAAGAGATTCTATGGACGATTCTCGGTGCCGTCTGGACCAGGTAAGAGCTAAACTCGAGCTCTTCAGTTGCACTCCTTCCTTTTTGAATTTTGAGTATGTTTCTCGACTTTGTTGAGCCCTTGGGGTTTGAACAATTCACCCTGGCCCCATCGCACCCTTTCTATATCGAAAGGTACGATGCGTACTAGACTGGTCACTGGCTAGTCAGTATGCATTGCTCCTAGTACACTGCTGGGGTGTGATGGGCACAAAGAGGGAAACTTTTGCACTATTTTTCATGGAATTTCTTTCCTATTTTTTGCCAAATCAGGACCCTGACTCTTCTCTTGTTTGTATTCAAAGATTCATCAGAGTAAAATGGTTATTAGATGGTGAGAACATAAGCATGAAGAAGAGGACATGGTTGCTTTACATGATTCGAGTACGGTAACTGCACTGCGGAACTGTGGTCTGCTCAAGTTTTTACGCATCTCTAGCATGAGGCAACAAATCAACTTGTTGCAATATTTCCTCGATGCATGGGATCCTACCAACCAGGTGTTTCAGATCAGAGGAAAATCCATCCCCTTTACTATCGTGAACATCTATTTTGTGACCAGTTTATCGAGGCGTGGCGCCTCTCTCTCATTATTAGATTCCGCTCGTGGGGGAAAATTCGTGAGAGATTACAATCGCTGGTACTGCAGAGAGGGATCTCAGCCGAGTAGGGACGTCATGATCAACATCTGATATGTAACTAAATGATCCTCGAGGACCATTCTGTTCACTTTTACTAGACTGGCTGGTAGTGCGGCTCTTCACGTGGCTAGTAGGTCTTATATGCAGTACGCCTTGGAATGCCTCGAACTGAAGGTGTTGAACTGGTGTGATGTAGTACTCCCTATGATGAAAGAACAACTAACCAAGGTGAAAAGTGGAAGATCCAAGAATTTTGGCTATGGTTCCATTTTGACCGCTTTTGCCTTGGAAAAGATCCCACTAATGCAGTCGCAGTACATTTTACTTGGTTTACCTCCACCGACTGAGCCATAGATGTAGAGATGGGTTGACCTCATGGCCCAACATGCTGGTCAGTCCTAGATTTGTTTCCCTGAAACCTTCTTCAAGTGGTTCAACCACCAGGAGATGGTTTATGCCGAGTGTCCATATGCTGGTATGGATTTTTGGGGTGACCCGGATTTGGTGATGCTGGTTGGTGAGCAGTGGGCTGCTATAGGTAAATTATTTGACCATATCTTCGTTTATTGTTTTCATAATGTTCTTATGCTTTCTTTGATCAAGACTAATTAAAATTCATGTGCTCATGCAGACATTGGACCAGTTCGATTAGCAGTATGTCTGAGAGTGCCAGCTGCCGCTCCGGCAGGAGAGGCTGTGGGGAGGGCCATCCTTCGCGACCTTGATGTGGCCAGGACTCTTTCAGCATTGAAGGATTAGGTCAAGGGTCTCACTCTTGGTATTCTGGACATGAGGACTAACGAGTTGCGTCTGAGGTTGCAGCGACATACCACTAGCGTGCCGAGTCGATGGACTAGACTTTTACGCATGATTGCACAGGCGGTGACTTGTTATCACCAACATCATTAGACTAGGGTGTCCCCTAGCATTTTGAGTTTTGGGTCATTTGACCAAATTTGTTTTGGTTACAGAACATTATTTGTAAACCAAAAATAGTTATATATATATTTCTAATTTTCGGAGCTTTATTTTGGTTAAGTTACATGATCCTGATGCAAATATTGATGCAATGCTTCCTTTTATAAATGTCACAAATGTCTATGTAACACATAATTTGCCAATGAGTCTATTAATGTGTTTAAATTTATGGAAATATGTTGATATTGAATAGAATCGAACTATTTTTCCAAAATCCCGACCCTTAGGAACATGCGATAGATAGCCGGGTTCCATACAGAGTAGATACCAGTCAGTTGTAGAATGACGAGTTATAAGTCTATCCTGACGACAAGTCGGCGTATGCCATGTGTGATGGCATCAGAGAGGAGTTATATCAACGCACTGTATTCAACGATATTGTTAGTTGACCGACCAATACATACCCCTCTAAAACTCACTAACTCGTCGCTGGGATCGAAGATGGCCTAAGCCCCAGAAGATAGGTTCCGCGAACTACGACTCGCTCGGTCGGCATATCCAACAAATGGTTCCAATAGGTTTGACATCTGCAAAAAATGCAAAAAGTAGATTACCTAACCAAAACAATTGCCCTTAGCGAAAACAAAAATGTAACAAAAGCATAGGGGTTACTATGCTGAGTTAAGCATGGTAACACTTGAGGTACAACCCGTTGTGGGGTTGCGCCAGTGGAATCCCATCATAATCCACCAACTCATAGGCTCCTTTTGCTAATATTCACTTAACAATATAGGGACCCATCCATAAAGACTTGAACTTACCCGCTCCCAACTCATCGGACTCCTAGTCATAAATCAAGACCAGGGAACCTTCTGAGAAGACACGTGGTTTGACATTTTTGTCGAACTGTGCTTTGACTCATTTCTTATGGGCTTCATTAGCCAAAGCAGCATAACGACAGGTTTCATTCAATTGTATTAATTCCAAGAAACGAGCCTCTTCTTCTGAAGTTCTAGGGAGAAGGTCGACCGCGAGCTTGAGGGACGAGATTTTACACTGAACTGGCAAGATCGATTCCAGGCCATACACTAGTTGAAAAGGTGTAAACCCAGTCGCATTCCTCACCGATGTCCAATATTCCCACAAGCTGAGTACAGGATTAGGTGCCAACTCCGTTTATGGACTCTAATCATCCTTTGAAGCATGCGCTTCAGGACCTTGTTGATTGCCTCAACTTGTCCATTAGCTTGCGGATAATACGGAGTAGAGCTGTCGTGGGACAGTCTTAATTTGGCAGCCAACTTAGCCATCACGTGATTGCGAAAATGTGATCCATGATCTATGACTATGGCCTATGGAACACCGAATCTAGAGACTACATGATTGAAAAAGAAGAGGGCAGTCGTTTTGCTGCTGTTGTTTAATGTAGGCATCGCCTTGGCCCATTTGGTAAAATAGTCTACTGCAACTATGATATACCCATGCCCCCTGGCTGAGGTGGCATTACATGTCATGAAATCTATGCCCCATTTGGCGAATGGCTCAATAGCTACTACTGGCTGCAGAGGTGCGGGGGGTATTCTGGTTTTGCAATCGAAGGTTTGACAGGGATGGCAACTTCTAATTGCGGTTATGCAATCTTTGAACATTGTTGGCTAGAAGTATCCTGCTCGTAAAATATTTTGAGCTGTAGCATAACCAGATTGATTCCCCCCACATGCGCCTAAATGAAAATCATTCAAGACTTTTTCGGCCTCCTCATGGATGAGGCAGCTTTGCAGAACTGTATCAATACCACGACAGTAAAGCATATCACTGATGATCACATAGTCTTTTACTTGGTATCGAATCCGTCGTTGTTCTGAGCGTGAGGTATTAGACCTATATGTTTGGGTTTACAGATAGACTATTATATCTCCATACCACGGATTGCTTGAAGATATCAGAAACAAAAATTTGTCCACGATTGCTTCTTATGATGTTGTATCGTGGACGGCGATGGGAGATCACATAGTAACTCCGTGAAAACCGAGGCTTTCTTCGATTTGGATTTTTTGAATTCTAGATCAAACTCTTGTAAAATCACTATCCATTTCCAATATTTTCCCCCTAGCAACTGTCGCAACAATATATAATTCATGGGGTTGCAATATGATAAAATGGTCATTTTTCTGAAGAGGACATAGTGTCGAAATCTCTGTATCGCTAGAACAACTATGAGAGCCAGATTTTCAACGTAGGAGTACTACATTTTTGTATCATTTAAGTTTTGTATTAAATATTATATTGGATGTTCAATTCCATCGTCTTCTTGAACTAAAACCATTGCTATGGTTGTATCCGCTGCAGCTAGATAAAGGTTAAAGTCTTTTTGATAATCAGGAGCATACATGAATCATTCTTTTATTAGGGATTCCTTTAAAGCATCAAAGGAAGCTTCCGCGACTATTACCGAGAATAGTGTCCACTCACAGCTTCTATTCCCACTTAGACTGGTAGCTATCTTAGAAACAAACAAGTAAAGTCTACTTTCGCTTTCCTTTATGAAAATAGATAAGAGTGGAACAAAGGAGACCAACCATAGCCTTGCACTTAGTTTCCTTGTTTAATTCCTCTCCTTCCGGATAGATCTTTGCCGCTTCTTCTTCATCTTCCCAGCTTCAAAGAGACATACTACTATCAAAGAACAGAGATCTATATTCATAAATAACACAGGACCATATATGTGTTAACCATACAAATGCATATATAATGAAACATACAAGAATATGGAGGAAAAATTGAATAACTTTATTAAGATCAAGAGTAGCAAGAGGA